>CM019065.1:109977-272106 GCA_009667805.1 Leptobrachium leishanense | reverse complement strand
ACCCTAACCCTAACCCTAACCCTAACCCTAACCCTAACCCTAACCCTAACCCTAACCCTAACCCTAACCCTAACCCTAACCCCTAACCCCATAACCCGAGATGAGCTGTTCGGTTAGGGCGGTTCGGAGTTCGACCCGAAATTGGCCTGTTCGACTAGATCGCGAACACTGAACATTTCCGAGTGTCCGCCGCATGTTCGACCACAATGGACCACCATGTATTTTGACACTGGCCTGAAGCTCGTAATTGGCTGCAGGTCTGGTGCAAGACTGGTTCAACACTATGCCAATCACCGCTCAGAGTCATGGGGTCACAGAGCTAAGCACACTATATAACGTTTCAACGCGCCGATTCTGCACGCATTTCAGAGGAGATTTTAAAGGAGATAGTTGTGTGTTGTTACTTCTGGTCTGCCACACTACTGGGGGAGTCTGGTGGGGGTCTCATTTCTACCAAATATCAGCGAATTTAGGTGATGTGTGTCTTGTCACTGTGCCAGCAAGTTTTTTTGGGGTTTACAACTTTCTTTAAAACATTTGTGAATTGAGGTGATCTTCTGGGTCTTGTCTCTGTGACTCACTGTGCCAGCAAATGTTTTTGGGGCTCACTAATTTCTTCAAAACATTTGTGAATTGAGGTGATCTGTGTCTCGTCACACATCCAGTACCACGCATTATTTTGGGGCTCACTAATTTCTTTAAAACATTTGTGAATTGAGGTGATCTGTGTCTCGTCGCACAACCAGTACCACGCATTATTTTGGGGCTCACTAATTTCTTTAAAACATAGAAACATAGAAACATAGAAAAATGTCGGCAGATAAGAACCTTTCGGCCCATCTAGTCGCCCAATCACATGGATACTTAACCTGGATTTATCTTTTGTTTAGGATAGCCTTATGCCTATCCCATGCCTGCCTAAATTCAATTACTGTTTTGGCCTCTACCACTTCAACTGGAAGACTGTTCCATGTATCCACCACCCTCTCAGTAAAATAATGCTTTCTGATGTTACTTTTAAACCTTTGCCCCTCTAATCTAAGACTATGTCCTCTTGTTTTGCTATTTTGTTTCCTTTTAAATATACTCCCTTCCTCTACCTTGTGGATTCCCTTTACGTATTTAAATGTTTCTATCATATCTCCTCTGTCTCGTCTTTTTTCCAAGCTGTACATGTTAAGATCATTAAGCCTTTCCTGGTAACTTTTCTCCTTCAAGCCGTACACCATTTTAGTAGCCCTTCTCTGAACTCTCTCTAAGATGTCTATATCCTTCTGGAGATACGGTCTCCAGTACTGCACACAGTACTCCAAGTGAGGTCTCACCAGTGCTCTGTACAGTGGCATGAGCACTTCCCTTTTCCTACTGCTAATACCTCTCCCTACACAACCAAGCATTCTGCTAGCATTTCCTGCTGCTCTATTACATTGACTACTTACCCTTAGATCCTCTGAAATAATATCCCCTAAATCCCTTTCCTCAGATGTTGAGGTTAGGACTGTATCAAATATTTTATATTCAGCCCTTGGGTTTTTACGTCCCAGGTGCATTATCTTGCACTTATCCACGTTAAAACTCAATTGCCACAACTCCCACCATTTTTTTAGGTTACCTAAATCATTTATCATTTGGCTGATCCCTCCAGGAACGTCAACCCTGTTGCAAATCTTTGTGTCATCAGCAAAAAGACATACTTTTCCATTAATACCTTCTGCAATATCACTAAGAAAAATATTAAATAGAATGGGTCCATGTACTGACCCCTGAGGTACCCCACTGGTAACCCTCTGTTGCCTGTCACTCAGCCACTGCCTAATCCATTCAACAATATTGGAATCCAAGCTCAAAGATTGCAATTTATTGATAAGCCTTCTATGCGGAACAGTATCAAAAGCCTTACTGAAATCTAAATAAGCAATGTCTACTGCACCACCTGTGTCTATTATTTTTGTTACCCAATCAAAAAAATTAATAAGATTAGTTTGGCATGATCTCCCTGAGGTAAACCCATGTTGTTTCTGATCCTGTAATCTATGTGTTTTTAGATGGTCAACAATCCTTTCCTTTAACATGGTTTCCATTAATTTCCCCACTACTGACGTAAGACTAACTGGCCTATAGTTCCCAGATTCCTCCCTACTACCCTTCTTGTGAATGGGCACAACATTTGCTAATTTCCAGTCTTCTGGGACGACTCCCGTTAGCAAGGATTGGTTAAATAAATCTGATAACGGTTTTGCTATTACATCACTGAGCTCTTTTAATAATTTAGGGTGGATCCCATCAGACACCATTGACTTATTTATCTTTACTTTAGACAGCTGCTGTAGAACCTCCTCCTCTGTAAACTGATATGTAATTGTCTCGTTAGTGTTTCCTCCTAACTAAGGTCCCTTTCCTTCCTTTTCTTCTGCAAAGACTGAACAAAAATATTCATTGAGGCAGTCAGCGAGACTTTTATCCTCTTCTACATACCTTCCTTCCTTTGATTATAATCTAACTAATCCTTGTTTTACTTTTCTTTTCTCGTTTATGTATCTAAAAAATGTTTTGTCCCCCTTTTTTACTGAATGAGCTATTTTCTCTTCTGCGTGTGCTTTGGAAGCTCTTATAAATTGCTTTGCCTCTTTCTGCCTAATCTTATAGGTTTGCCTATCTTCTTCACTCTGAGTTATTTTATAATTATTGAATGCTGTCTTTTTGTTCTTCAGTATTTTGGCCACTTATGCAGAGTACCACAGTGGTTTCTTCCCTTTTTTGTTTTTGCCAACAAGTCGAATGCAATTGCCTGTGGCCTTCAATAATGCTTCCTTTAAATAATCCCATTTCTCCTGGACTCCCTTTAAACTCCTCCAGTCTGATAATGACTCCTTCACACAAAGTCTCATTTTAGAAAAATCTGTTTTTTTAAAGTCTAAAACCTTTGTTTTTGTGTGGTGCGGCTCCATCCCTGTTCTTATATTAAACCATACTGACTGGTGATCACTAGATCCCAGATTTTCACCTACAACAACGTCCGATACCAAACCTCCATTTGTGAGTATTAAATCCAATATGGCCTCTTTACGGGTCGGCTCCTCAACTACTTGTGTTAGAGATAATCCCAGTAGGGAGTTTAGAATATTTGTACTCCTGGTGCACCCAGCTGTTTTGGTTTTCCAGTTCACATCAGGAAGATTAAAGTACCCCATGATAATAACTTCCTCCTTCATTGCCATTTTGGCTATTTCCTCAAACAGCAGATTATCTAGCTTTTCTACTTGTCCAGGGGGTCTATAAATCACAACTACACGAGCTACTGTATGATTGCCAAATGTTAGCGTAACCCAAACTGACTCTATGTTCACCTCGCTCACTTTTATATGGTTCATTTTTATGTTGTTTTTCACATACAGGGCCACTCCTCCTCCTTTCCTACCTTCTCTGTCTTTTCTATATAAAGAGTACCCCGGTATTGTTATGTCCCAGTTATTTTTCTCACTGAACCATGTCTCAGTAACCGCCACTAAATCTACTTTTTCAGCTGCCATCATTGCCTCCAGTTCATTGATTTTATTGACTAAACTGCGAGCATTTATAGACACGACTCTGAGCTTGTCATTTTTTTCCCCCCATGTTGCTTGCACCCTCCGATTTAGTTTTGGGGGACAATCAGGCAGATTGTTTTTTACCCTTTTGTCCCCCCCTCCTAGTTTAAATATTTCTTTGCGAAACCTTTGAACTTCTTACTGAGAACATATGTTCCCCTATGAGTAAGATGCAAACCATCTTTTTTATACAGTTCCTTTCTGCTCCAATTAGAGCTATCATGGGACACAAAGCCAAATCCTTGCTCTCGACACCATTCCTGAAGCCACAAATTAAATTCCCTATTGCGCATCTGCCTATCCTGAATGTTATGCACAGGCAAAACTTCAGAGAATGACACAGTGGATGCAATCTGCTGTATTTCACCTCCAAGACCTCATTGCTAGCCAAGTCATTTGTCCCTAGATGGACTAGAACATCCACTTCCCCTTGCTGCTTTGCTTGTTTGACAATATTGAGAATACGTCTCTTGTCTCTACGAGCAGTAGCCCCAGGAAGACATCTCACCAAACCACTACTCTCCAGCTCAACACCTCTTATGATAGAATCACCCAGCAACAATTGCCTTCTATCATGTCCCACCTTTTCCTTATTGTTCTTGGTTGCAGTCCTGCATACCTTAGGCATAGGGGATGGTGGTTCCTCAACTATGGTGTCTGAGCCTACTTCCGTCTCACCACTACACTCTGAAAGTGCCTCAAAAGAATTAAGAAGAGCCACAGACTGTGGGACATGCCTTCTATCCACAACTCTAAGTCTACCAGATCCTACAGTAGTCCATCTGCCACTCCTAGGAGGCCTCTGTGGCAGTGGCTTTGTAACAGTCATAGCCATAGCCTGAGTTTGTGTAACAGATAATTTACAAATCTCAGACTTCAAACAGGCAATTTCCTGCTGCAATAAAGAGAGCTGCCTACACTAACTCAGCTCCCCACTACCTGTCCTCACTAATCACCAAATACACCCCAGCCCGCTCCCTAAGGTCAAACAGTGACCTGCGCCTAGCTTCTCCCCGCATCACCTCTTCCCATGATAGACTGCAGGATTTCTCACGCGCAGCCCCCACTCTCTGGAACGCTCTCCCTCGTACTGTCAGACTTTCCCCTAACTTCTCTTCCTTCAAACGCTCCCTTAAAACGTTCCTATTTAGGGAAGCCTTACCACCCAACTCACTGACGCAACCATCAATCACTCTCACCTTACAGTCCTCTCTTCCTGTTTCCAACCCCAACCCTCCCAGATTGTGAGTTCCTACGGGAATAGGGCCCTCATCTCCTCCTGTACTGTTTGTCAAATGTTGTTCAATATATTGTAACCCTGTCTATACTGTGCTTATTGTACAGCGCTGCGGAATATGCTGGCGCTTTATAAATAAAGAATAATAATAATAATATCAGGCACACTCCAAACCTCCAAAAATT
Source organism: Leptobrachium leishanense (assembly GCA_009667805.1). NCBI lineage: Eukaryota > Metazoa > Chordata > Amphibia > Anura > Megophryidae > Leptobrachium > Leptobrachium leishanense. The sequence continues at coordinate 267,097 of CM019065.1, read as the reverse complement.
GGATCTAAAAACAAATGCATGACAGCTCTTACACTGGACCAAGCCTGCCATTATAAAAGAATGGATTTAAACCAACAAATCTTACCTTTTTGTAGGTTTTCTACCTCCTGTCTAACCTCAGACTACCTCCAGAGTATCTCCAGAAGATCTCCTCTAAGTGCTCACTTTGAAGACTTCACTTAGAAGGCTTCCCAAGCTCAAACATTTGTGAATTGAGGTGATCTGTGTCTCGTCGCACAACCAGTACCACGCATTATTTGGGGGCTCACTAATTTCTTTAAAACATTTGCGAATTGAGGTGATGTGTGTCTCGTCACACATCCAGTACCACGCAGTATATTGGGGCTCACTAATTTCTTTAAAACATTTGTGAATTGAGGTGATCTGTGTCTCGTCACTGGCTGCCAGCTATCAGTGTGTTTCACTGAGTTATACCAGAGTTCTTTAAATCTTTATACCAGAGTTGAATCAGAGTTCTGTATATACATAGTTACATAGGCTGAAAAAAGACATGCGTCCATCGGGTTCAGCCTCTCCCACATAACCTACTGCTGTTGATCCAAAAGAAGGCAAAAAACCCAGTCTGAAATGCTCGCCAATATGCAACATACTGGGAAAAAATTCCTTCTTGACCCCAGAATGGCAGTCAGATTTCTCCTTGGATCAAGAAGCTTTTACCCACATATTAAATATTATAACCCTTAATATTCTGTGTCTGCAGGAAATCATCCAGTCGCTTTTTAAAAGTCTGTACAGACTCTGACCCAACCACCTCAACAGGCAGAGAATTCCACAGCTTTATTGTTCTCACCGTAAAATAACCCTTCCTATGCTTTAAGCTAAATTTTCTTTCTTCCAGTCTAAATGGATGACCCCGTGTCCTGTGTATAGTCCTGTTAATGAATAGGTTATCAGACAATGGTTGATAATGGCCCCGTATATATTTATATAAGGTTATCAGATCCCCTCTAAGGCGCCTTTTCTCTAAACTAAACAGGTTTAAGCTTGTTAGTCTTTCCTCATAACTTAACCCTTCCATCCCCCTTATTAATTTAGTTGCCCGTCTCTGCACTTTTTCTAGCGATATAATATCTTTTTTTAAGACAGGTGCCCAAAATTGCACGGCATATTCAAGGTGCGGCCTGACCATTGATTTATACAGAGGCAAAATTATGTTTTCATCCCGTGAGTGAACTCCCCTTTTAATGCATGCCAGTACTTTGCTGGCCTTGGCGGCTGCTGTTTGACATTGCACATTGTTACTTAGTTTGAAGTCTATGATTATTCCCAAATCCTTCTCCTGCTTGGATTCCCTAACTCCGTACCATTTAGGGTATAAATTGCTTGTGTGTTCTTCACTCCAAAGTGCATAACTTTGCATTTATCTAGATTAAATTTCATCTGCCATTTAAGTGCCCAGTCCCCCAATCTATCTAAATCCCTCTGCAGCGAAGTAACATCCTGCTCACATTGTATTTCTTTTCCTAGCTTTGTGTCATCTGCAAACACTGATACATGACTTTCAATGCCTATCTCAAGGTCATTTATAAATAAATTGAATATTGTGGTCCTATAACAGACCCCTGAGGGACACCACTTACCACTGGTGTCCATCTTGAAAATGTACCATTTATGACCACTCTCTGTACCCTATCTTTTAGCAAGTTTTCTATCCAAGAACAAGTATTTTCATCTAGGCCATTTTTTCTTAATTTAAATAGTAACCTTTTGTGTGGAACTGTGTCGAAAGCTTTGGCAAAATCTAAGTAAATCACATCCACTGCGACCCCCTGATCTATACTTCTACTTACTTCCTCATAGAACGTAATTAGGTTAGTCTGACATGATCTGTGTTTCATGAAACCATGCTGATTTTTGCCAATTACATTATACCTCCCAATAAATTCCTGAATATTATCCCTTAGTAACCCCTCAAATACTTTCCCAGCCACAGATGTTAAGCTCACAGGTCTATAATTCCCAGGCACAAATTTTAAACCTTTCTTAAATATAGGGACCACGTCAGCTTTTCTCCAATCCTCTGGTACTATTCCTGAAATAAAAGAATCTTGAAAGATTAAGAACAGAGGTTTACATATTTCAACACATAGCTCTCTCAGTACTCACGGATGAATTCCATCTGACCCTGGGGCTTTATTAACATTCACATTGTTTAATTTCTGTAAAACCTTGTCCTGAGTCAACCAGTCACTTTGTATTAGTAAGTTTTTATTAATGAATATATTAATCTATATATCACTCACCATGTCTGAAAGAACAAAAAGGACAGGCAGACGCTCCCAGACACAGATAAGAGGGAAAGCAGCCCCTGTGTCGGGGCCTCTGGTCCTGCAGGGGCACGCTTGTCCTTTCTAACTGGTGCTGGCCGTCTTAAGCAGCAGCAACATACAGAGGACTTGGTGGATTGGCTTAACCAGGCCATCCTCATCCTCTGAGTCCTCTGCCAGCCAGGCTTTTAGTGCTTTACAGTCCACCTCAGCTGCCAAAGCATCTAATGCAGCCTCCATGTCCACAGCTACTCCTGCCGTAGCCTCGCTATCACACACGGAGGAGTCAGCTGAATTGTTTGACTACAATGAGAGCGACATGTTGCTTGAGGATGCGCAGCAAGAACAGTGCTCTAATTCAATCTCTGAGGTTGAGCAAGGGAGTATAATCAACCTAGAGGAAGGGGGTGCCAGTGATGACACACAAATAACTGGCACCCATGTTGCCCCAGCAGCTGCAGCATACTGCCAAGTTGGCTCCAGTGACGAGGAGATAGGGGGTGAAGATGACAATGATGATGAGGTCACTGACTCCACCTGGGTGCCAGATCAAACAGAGGAATTAAGTGAGGAAGAGGGGGAGGAGGAGGCACAGCAAACACGAGGCACAACATCCTCTGTGACCAACCGTAGCACTAGCCAGTCCAAGGCATCACATGTCAGAGCTGCTCCGGTGCAGAGCGCTGTTGTCTCAAAGAACACATGCAGGAACTCTGTTGTCTGGGAGTTCTTTAAGAAATGTGCAGTAGAGCGCAGCGTTGCTATTTGTAATCTATGTCAGATGAGGCTTAAGCGTGGGAAAGATACCGGACACTTGGGTACCACGTGCTTGAGGCGACATATGAACAAGTGCCACACATCCCGTTGGCGCAAAACTTTGCGTAGGTCCTCCTCGTCTGTCTCTACCCCCACTGTATGTCCTGCCATGTCATTGCCTATAACCTCCACCGACAGGGATGATGCTAATGGATGTACCAGGTCCTTCCTCACAATGTGACATCATCCCAGTATCTGAAGATTTACACAGTCAGATTACGTTGCCGCAGCTGCAGCAGCGAAAGAAAAAATATAGTCCCAACCATCCCCAAGCACAGCGTCTAAATGCCAGCTTAGCAAAATTACTCGCAATGCAGCTGCTGCCTTTCCAGCTGGTAGACTCTGCTCCCTTCCGTGAATTTGCTGAATGTGCTGTACCACAGTGGCAGGTTACAAAACGCCATTACTTTTCACGCAAGGCCATTCCAGCACTATACCATCACGTGGAAGACAATGTTATCCAGTCATTGGGAAAGGCAGTCAGCAGCAAGGTGCATGTGACTTTAGACACGTGGTCCAGAAAGCATGGACAGGGTCGTTACATTTCCTTCACGGCACACTGGGTAACTCTGATCGCAGCTGGGAGGGATCCAAGACGGGGCTCTGTGCTGGAGCTTGTTCATCCACCACGCCTCCAGAAAGCTGCTTGTATGAGGTCTGTCTGCTCCACCACCACCACCTCTTCCTCCTCCTTCTCTGTCTCTAGCAAAGTGGCAGTTAAACCGACGCCTGATAGGGTCTACGCAATGGCTCAAGCAAAAAGATGCCATACTGTGCTTGAGCTGGTTTGTTTAGGGGACAGGAGCCACACCGGGTCAGAAATTTTGTCAGCTCTGCAGGGGCAGGTGCAGAGATGGTTAACACCACGCCAGCTTGAGCTGGGAATGATAGTCTGTGATAATGGCAGCAACCTTCTCTCCGCCCTACGCAAGGATAAATTGACGCATGTACAATGCCTAGCACACGTCCTAAATCTGGTGGTACAGCGTTTCCTAACCAAGTACCCAGGGCTGCCAGAGCTTCTCATCCAGGCCAGAATAGTCTGCAGCCACTTCAGACGGTCATTCCCAGCAAGCGTTCGCCTGGCAGAAATTCAAAGAGAATTCCACTTTCCCACAAACTGTCTGATCTGTGACATGCCCACCAGGTGGAACTCGACATTAGCAATGCTGCAGGGTCTGCACAAGCAGCAGAGGGCCATCAACGAGTACCTGTGTGAGTATGGCACAAGGACAGGTTCAGGTCAACTTGGTTTCCCCCCCCCCCGCAGTGGCTGATGATCAAGGATGCATGCACTGTACTGTCACCATTTGAGGAGGCAATGAGGATGGTGAGCAGGGACAGTGCATGCATCAGTGACACAATTCCTTTAGTGTTCCTGCTGGAGCACACTCTGCGGGGAATTATAGATGTGGCTCTAGAGGCAGAGCAGCGGGAGGAAGAAGAAGCCTTCCCTAGCTCTCAAGGCCCCAATCTTTCCGCAGACAGCATTCCAGCGGGTCCTACTCAGATCAGACAGGAGGAGGATGAGGAGGAGGAGGAGTATTTAAGTAGTGGGGGCATTGAAGGTGGGGATTCCTCAAGGGAGGGTTTTGTGTGCCCAGAAACAGAAGGGCTAGTGCGTGGCTGGGAGGAGGAAGTGCACGATACGGTCATCCTCATTGACCAGGAAGACTCTGAAGCTAATGCCACCTCCAACCTATGCTGCATGGGCTCCCTAATGATGCAAAGCCTGCTAAAGGACCCCAGGATTCGTGCTATCAAGGAGAGGGATCATTACTGGTTGGCAACCCTTCTTGATCCACGATACAAGGGGAAAGTTACAAAGCTCATCCTGCCCGCACAGAGGGAGCACAGGATGAAAAAACTTGAGGACGCTCTAAAGCGACACTTGTGTAACACCTTTCCAGGCACTGGTAGATTACCAAGTGTTGACACACGTGCTTCTGAGGCTGCGGGTGATCAGAGGTGATAGTGGTGAAGGCCTGGGCTGCTTGACTGATGCTTTTTAATTTTTTTTAGTTCTCGACGCCCAGGGACTTCAAATGTAGGCACCCATTGCCAGCGTCTTCACCATATGGTGCAGGACTACCTAGGGGCAAGGGCAGACCTGGATACCTTTCCAGCAGATGATTCACTGGCTTACTGGGTGTTGAGATTGGATCACTGGCCAGAACTTAGCCAATATGCTATGCAGCTACTAGGTTGCCCTTTATCTAGCGTGCTTTCCGAAAGGACGTTCAGTGCCGCTGGAGGTTTTGTCACAGACAAAAGAGTGCATCTGTCCACCGACTCTGTAGACCGGCTGACATTTATAAAAATAAATCAGTCCTGGATCAGCAGCTATCAATCCCCTGATGCTGAAGTAATGGAATAGATCGGGGATGTCCTCTTCTGCATTCACAAAACCTCCAGTACTGAACTATTCCACAATACCACAAAAGGGTTACGGAGTGAAGGCACTTTCTGCCATGAAAGGCACAATATTTGGCTGCACTGACGCCTGTGCCAGATTTATATCATTTTAATTTTTTGAACCGCAGGGTCCAACCCTGCACTCTTCCACAATACCACAGAGGGGTTACTGTATGATGATACTTGCTGGCCTGGCATTAAAGGCACAATATCTGGGTGCACTGACTCCCATTTCCAGATCAAAAACTTTTCAATATAGGACCACATGGTCCACCCCTGCATTCTTCCACAATACTACAGAGGGGTTACTGTATGATGATACTTGCTGGCCTGGCATTAAAGGCACAATATCTGGGTGCACTGACGCCCATTAACAGATCCAAAACTTTTCAATATAGGACCACATGGTCCACCCCTGCACTCTTCCACAATACCACAGAGGGGTTACTGTATAATGATACTTGCTGGCCTGGCATTAAAGGCACAATATCTGGGTGCACTGACGCCCATTAACAGATCAAAAACTTTTCAATATAGGACAACATGGTCCACCCTTGCACTCTTCCACAATACCACAGAGGGGTTACTGTATGATGATACTTGCTGGCCTGGCATTAAAGGCACAATATCTGAGTGCACTGACGCCCATTAACAGATCAAAAACTTTTCAATATAGGACCACATGGTCCACCCCTGCACTCTTCCACAATACCACAGAGGGGTTACTGTATGATGATACTTGCAGGATTGGCACCAAAAGCACAATATTTGGGTGCACTGCCACTGACGCCTGTATCAGATTCATATCCTCAGAGGGGTTACGGTGTGACGGCACTGTTGGGGACGCTAAAGGACCAATTTTAAAGCACCTATTGTTACTTTCATCCAAAGCCTGCATATACTTCACAATAATTTAGCCAAAAAAATCAGTAAATTTTTCTGCGTGTCCGAAAATGTCTCCTCTTTTCATACAGACTGCCGCCCCCAGCAGTTGTTTATGGATAGATTAAAGGAAAAGCATTTACCGTCATATGAAACGTCATTTTTTTGTTTTTAAGTGTTTCTTTACATCCTAGAAATTCGCCACTTCACGGGCAGGTTATGGGGACCTCCTAGGCACGATATTTGAAGGAATTTTTGGTTTTTATTTTTAACCCTTATTTCATGGAAAACTCACTGTCCCTTTAAAAATGTTTTTTTTTTTACTTTTTGTCCTTGTTTCCTGTCCCCCAGGGCACTACCTGGACCCCCATACACCTTTTATGGCAAATATGTAGCATATATGCCCTCTTGGAGGGCACTCTAAAAACCGAATTTTCAGCCCCATTGACTTGCATTGGGTTCGAGTTCGGGTTCAGGTTCGGACCCGAACAAATGGGAAGTTCGTGTTCAGGCTCGAACCGAACTCAGGGGGTGTTCGGCTCATCCCTACCCTAACCCCCGAACCCCCTAACCCCGCTGTTCGGTTCAATCTGTTCGGAGTTCGCATCGAACATCGGCCGTTCGGCTGTTTGCAAAGTCCGAAAATTTTAGCCTGTTCGGTTGGGATGAGCTGTTTGGTTCGATCAGTTCAGAGTTCGATTCCAACATCGCATGTTCGTAAAGTCCAAAAATTTCAGCCTGTTCGGTAGGGATGAGCTGTTCGGTTCTATGTGTTCAGAGTAGGAATGAGCTGTTCGGGTCGATCGGTTCAGAGTTCGATTCCAACATCGCCTGTTCGCTTGTTCGCAAAGTCCGAAAATTTCAGCCTGTACGGTAGGGATGAGCTGTTTGGTTCTATATGTTCGGAGTAGGGATGAGCTGTTTGGTTCGATCGGTTCAGAGTTCGATTCCAACATCGCCAGTTTGCATGTTCGCGAAGTACAAACATTTCCACCTGTTCGCTCCATGTTCGCCCACAATGCCCCACAATGGAACTCAATGCGCTTTTCCACTGGCCTGAAGCTTGTATTTGGCTACAGCCTTGCACCTGACCACAGGTTAGGTGCAAGACAGATTCAAGACTATGCCAATCACGGCTCAAAGTACTGATTGGGCAAATTTTGCCCAATCATGGGCTCACAGAGCTAAGTACCGCAGCAGACTGTATAAGGCTTCACAAAGTGCTTCAGCGCATGTTTGAGAGGAGATTGTTCTTGTGTTAGTGTTGTTGTGGAAATTTTATTATGTGGACATTATATTCTAGGATGTGTGTGTTTTATAAATTGTCATCTGGGGGGGCGTGGCCGGCACCGCATGGAAGCAGACGTGCTCTGGTGGAGCTCCGCAAGACTTTCATGATTTCAGAAACTTTTACTGGAGTTTCCACCTAGAAAACCCTTTACTGGAGTTCCTACGGGGCTGGCTACTACGTGGATTGCTCCGGGGCCCGTTTCTGTCCCCCACCCCCCCGGGGTGCAGCTGAGATTTTCTGTGGTTTTTTTTCTGGCCTGGTCGGCTGTCAGCCATTTTGCAGTCTACCCTGTATTGCCTGCCGGGTCTCCAGCTTCCCCCTGTGTCGGGCGCTCGTTGGTCGCGAGCAGTGAAGATGGAGGGCCCCCATCTTCCGACTGTGACTGAGGTCCCCTTGATGAGATGGGAATGGGAGTGTACGGCGTGGCAGGACTGGGAGCGCCCCTCCCCCCCGGTGAGCGGAATGTAGGCGATGTTTGCAGACATGGAACGGTGCTTGAAGTGGAGGCCGGAGGAGGAGGGAAAACCACTTTTATGCGGTTCTTGGCGTCGACTACTGACCGTATTGACGGTTGGCCAGATGCCTGTGGATTCAGAGTTTGAAGAGGAGAGGACCGGGGTGCTTATCGAACGATCGGCGTATAAAGATCCTATTGAGGAGGAGGTTCCGCGCAGCGCTGATTCCACACGACCGGCTTCTGAGTCGGGCTCGAGCTGCCGGATGATCGGGGGGATCCCTGAGTCACGAGGAGACAGTGCTGCCTGCGTGGAGCCTGATGAGCTGACGGTCACTGAGAGAACGGAGGTGACCGCGTCTGTGAGGTCTGTGGTGAAGGCAAAGGGAAGCGGAGGCCTAGCTGCCGAAGAATGGATGTACTGGCCTTGTTTCCAGTTACTGGGTTGTGCGGCCCCGGGAGAGCCATGGAGGCAGAGCATACGTGACCCGTACCCTTACGGATGTGCCATCCACGCGAATGGCGGTGCCCCTGCATTGCCTGCATTACGAGAGGTATCATTTCGGGATGCGGGCTGAAAGACCTTTTGCAGTGAAGTTTCCTCCAAATTTTTATTTTAATTTTATACTGATTTCTCTGATCGCCCATCGAAAACCTCCCCTTTTGCTTTCATTTCCTTTAATTAGCTCTGTTTTTCTGAGGAAACTTTTATTTTTACCCCCCCCTCTTTTTTTCGTTCCGAATTTTGAGACACTTTTGAGGACTCTTTTTCTTTATTTGCTGACTTTCTGATTTCACTGAGCCGTAATATGCGAAACATTTTATTTTATTCCCTCACCCCCCCCCATGTTGAGACTTTGATTTTTCTTTTTGGCGGCAAGACCCCCCCTCCCCCTTTGATTCTGTGTATCTTATCCATTTTCCCCCTTGTTTTATGCTGCTCAGAGACACTTCGGATATTCTTTTTTTCTTTTTTTTTTTTTTTCCTGCTGACATTCCCTGGATGGGGATAAATTTGAGACTTCTGATTTTTCTCTTACTTTTATTTTTGAATTCTTCTGAAGCCCTTTTGATGGCTATCGTTACTACTCCCCCCCTGTTTTCTGAAATCCGGCTGATTTTTCATATGACCCCCCCCCCTTTTGTTATTTTCTACCGAAGTGCTTATGTTGATAACATTACCTGTGGCCCTGCGAGGCCCTCACTCTGTTTATATGATGCCTTCATTTCAAAATAAAAAATTTAAATATAAAAAAAAAATAAGTTGTCATCTGTCTCCCTGTGTTGGATTGAACGGAGAAACGCTCTAGCAGAGTGTACTTGGGTTTAATCAAAACCAGCGGCAAAACCGTCAGTATGAAAACCTTCTTTTGGGTTTAGAGACGACATACCTGCTTTTAAGACATTTAAGTCTTGTCTGTACACTCGTACCGTGTACTGACCATAACTGTAATGTCTCTGCAGATATGTCTCAAATCTATAAGAAAAAGTAGACTGGTCTTCACTAGATACTGATCACTCTGAGCAGTGTTAAATGGGGTCCATACTGACAGTGATGGGGGTGGTCGGACAGACATGGCTGAGAGACATGGACATGACTCATCCATGCTGACAGGGATGAGTTGTGTACAATGGGCTGGTCAGCCATCCCAGTCCACTCCCCTGTCCTTTTGATATGTAAATGTACTTACTGGGCTAACTGGTTTCTGTTGTAACGCCATTCAGCCACTGGACGTTGTCCTATTGTCTAATAAATTAAGCGGACCAGAGGCAAGGAGGGTCTCTTGGTCAGATGAACTCCAGCTAGAAGCAGCGTGTGTGTGTGACTTTTTCTGGGCTAGAGAAGGCATCCATATACAGGGAATGAGGATCAGACGAGACAACAGCAGAGTCTCTGTGTCTCTTTTCTGCGCGCATTCAGGTAAGTATGGCAGGGAGAGCAGAGAGCTGCTTGTAAGTGCAGCGGATCAAACTACACAGAAATTAAAAGTAGATTAATTTCTACAACAGTGTGTGTTCTCACTGCCAGTCTGCCACCAGCTACTGGGAGGGGGTCTCATTTCTACAATATTTATGGGAATTGTTCTAATCTGTGTGTTCTCACTGCCACCAAGTATTTTGGGGGGTCAGTAATTTCTACAAAATATTTGGGAATTGTTATAATCCGTGTGTTCTCACTGCCACCAAGTATTTTGGAGGGTCAGTAATTTCTACAAAATTTCTGGGAATTGTGGTAATCCGTGTGTTCTCACTGCCACCAAGTATTTTGGGGGGTCAGTAATTTCTACAAAATATCTGGGAATTGTTGTAATCTTTGCGTTCTCACTGCCAGCAGCAATTGTGGGGTTCTCATTTCTACAAAATATCTGGGAACTATGGTAATCTGTGTGTTCTCACTGCCACCCATCAGGGGGTCTCACTGATTTATAGGAGGTTTCTGGGAATTGTAATCTGTGTCCTCTCACTGCCAGCTATCAGGGGGTCCCACATACTTCTAGCAGATTTCTGCAAATTGTAATATGTGTCATGTCACTGTTGCCAGCTATCTCACTGACTCACTGTCTCACTGACTTGTAGGTGGTTTCGGGGAATTGTAATTTGTGTCTTGTCACTGCCACCCATCAGGGGGTCTCACTGATTTATCAGGGGGTTTCTGGGAATTGTGATCTGTGTCTTGTCACTGGCTGTAGGCTATCAGGGTGTCTCACTGAGTTATACCAGAGTTCTGGAAATATTTAATCTTTATACCAGAGTTGAATCAGAGTTCTGCAGCAGATCTCCAATTTTTATAACAGAGTTGAATCAGAGTTCTGTATGTCTTTAATCTATATATCACTCACCATGTCAGAAAGACCAAAAAGGACAAGCAGACGCTCCCAGGCACAGATAAGAGGGCAAGGGCTGTGCCTCTGGTCGTCGAGGACATGGTGCATCCTCTGCAGGGGCACACTTGTCCTTTCTAACTGGTGCTGGCCTTCTTAAGCAGCAGCAACATACAGAGGATTTGGTGGATTGGCTAACTAGGCCATCCTCATCCTCCCAGTCCTCTGACAGCCAGGCTTGTAGTGCTTTACAGTCCACCTCAGCTGCCAAAGCATCTAATGCAGCCTCCATGTCCACAGCTACTCCTGCCGTAGCCTCACTATCACACACAGATGAGTCAGCTGAATTGTTTGACTATAATGACAGTGACATGCTGCTTGAGGATGCGCAGCAAGTACAGTGCTCTGATTCAATCTCTGAGGTTGAGGAAGGGAGTATAATCAACCTAGAGGAAGGGGTGCCAGTGACACACAAATAACTGGCACTCATGTTGCCCCAGCAGCTTGCTGCATACTGCCAAGTTGGCTCCAGTGACGAGAAGATAGGGGTGATGACAATGATGATGAGGTCACTGACTCCATCTGAGTGCCTGATCGAACAGAGGAGTCAAGTGAGGAGGAGGCACAACAAACACGAGGCACAATGTCCTCTATGACCAACCATAGCACTAGCCAGTCCAAGGCATCAGATGTCAGAGCTGCTCAGGTGCAGAGCGCTGTTGTCTCAAAGCACACATTCAGGAACTCTGCTGTCTGGGAGTTCTTTAAAAAATGTGCAGCAGACCGCACCTTTGCTGTTTGTAATCTATGTCAGATGAGGCTCAAGCGTGGGAAAGACACCGGACGCTTGGGTAACACGTGCTTGAGGCGACATATGACCACCTGCCACGCATCCTGTTGGCGCAAAACTTTGCGTAGGTCCTCCTCACCTGTCTCTACCCCCACTATATGTCCTGCCATGTCATTGACTCCAACCTCCACTGACAGGGATGATGCTACAGTAATGGATGAACCAGGTCCTTCCTCAGAATGTGACAGCATCCCATCAGGTGAAGATTTACGCGGTCAGATTACGTTGCCCCAGCTGCTGCAGCGTAAGAAAAAATATAGTCCCAATCATCCCCAAGCACAGCGTCTAAATTCCAGTTTAGCAAAATTACTCGCATTGCAGCTGCTGCCTTTCCAGCTGGTGGACTCTGCTCCCTTCCGTGAATTTTCCGAATGTGCTGTACCACAGTGGCATGTTCCAAAACGCCATTACTTTTCACGGAAGGCCATTCCAGCACTATACCAGCACGTGGAAGACAATGTAATCGAGTGATTAGGAAAGGCAGTCAGCAGCAAAGTGCATGTAACTTTAGACACGTGGTCCAGCATGTTGGAGATACAACAGCATATATTATACTATGGACTGCAGGTGGCGCTGTTAGTACAGGTTAAATGTGTTCTAAACTCGTTGGTATATGTTCACAGGAAATAAGTCTCTATTGTCTCTGCTTTACTTCCTTCTTCCTTTCTAGCTGTGTGATGATGAAGCATCCTGATATATATCCAGTGACTAATCTGTTATAAGTTGTTTTATTGCTATATGCACAAAGTAAAGTTCTCTACTGCAGATTCACAAGACTCCAGTGCCTCTTTCATACATAACCAACAGGTTATGGGCCCAGACACTGAAAACGAAACTACAAATCAGTAAGTGCTGCAGCTATCATCCAAATACCTGCTGTGTGTGAGGAAAGGAGCTGCATCCAATATACTGAAAGATGGCAAGTGGCTCAGATGTGAAATATGCAATAGCAAAGCTAAACAATACCAATTATCAGCTGTGGAAGTTTAAACTGGAAATACTACCCCGCATGGATGGTACATTGACTCAGGAGCAACAAGTCACATGACCAGTGATGAGACCTTCTTCACAGAAATTAATTTTAATACAAAAGACAAAGTCTTCCTAGCAAATGGGAAAAGTATTACATCAGAAGGTAAAGGTCAAGGATTTCTGAACTGCATCACACCATCAGGAGGTAACCGAAGCATCCTTGTAAAGAACGTTCTGTATGTTCCAAGTCTAGAAGGAAGCCTCCTATCAGTAAAAAACCTTGCTAACAATGGACTTACAGTACAATTCCGAGGTAATGAATGCACAATTCGAAACAGAAAAGAAATCGTTGCAAAAGGAAGGTTGAATGAACACCTATACAAAATCGTCACTGAACGTGTTCAAGTCAAAACAGTCACTCATAATCCACATGACAAGTGCATCCATCTATGGCACAGACGATTGGGGCATCGAAACTCAGAAGCTATAAAGGAACTTTCTAAGAGAGAATTATCAGAAGACATGATAATGATACCTTGTCCAAAGTTGATGAAGTGCACGTGTTGCATCAAAGCAAAGGCCACACGTACACCACTTCCACAAGCCAGTCAAAGAAAAACCACTAAACCCATGGAACTTATACACAGTGACGTGTGTGGACCAATGAAAACCCCGACACCCAGCGGCAACAAATATTTAATAACCTTCATTGATGACTATTCCAGGTACACAACGACATATCTGATGAAACACAAAAGTGAGACAACTGATAAACTTCAAGAATTTGTAGCGATGACTAGCAACAAATTTCAAAGGAAACCCGGAATAATACGCACGGACAATGGAGGGGAATATATGGGTAAAGAAGTGGAATCATATCTAAAGAAACATGGTATCATACACCAGACAACCGTACCGTACACTCCAGAACAAAACGGTGTAGCTGAAAGAAAAAATCGCACTCTTGTAGAAATGGCCAGATGCATGCTTTCAGATGCCAACCTACACAACAAGTACTGGGGAGAAGCAATAATGACTGCAACATATCTACAGAACAGACTACCATCTAAAGCTATTGAAAGTACCCCTTATGAAATGTGGAACAGATCAAAACCTAGTATAGGTCATATTAGAGTGTTTGGTTGCAAAGCATACGTTTACATTCCAAGTGAAAAACGCTCCAAGTGGGAGAACAGAGCCATAGAAGGCATTCTAATAGGCTACAGTGAACAAAGTAAGGGATACAGAATCCTTAATCCAAAGACCAACAAGGTCACAGTAAGCCGCAGTGTTTATTTTGATGAAAGCCAAAAATCAGAAATAATGACTCCCGAAAAACACGAAGAAAAGGTGCCGATTGAAATAGCAAGAGATGCTGACCAAAAGGAAACTGTGCAGGAGTCAGACCAAGAAGTGGAACTCACAATTGATGACTTAACTGTTCACAATCCAGTAGAACCGACAGAACAACCAGAAATCAGAAGATCTACTCGGACAACAAAAGGGATCCCACCGCGCAAGCTGTCATACACTGTTAAGACACATGAGACATTTGAACCAACATCTTGGGAAGACATAGATAAACTACCAAAAGGGGAAGCCAATCAGTGGAGAAAGGCGGCTGAAGAAGAACTAAAATCACTTCAGAAAAATGAAACCTGGACTCTCACAGAGCTCCCTCCCGGTCACAAAACTATAGGAAGTAAATGGATTTTTAAAGTGAAGTACGACGCAGAAGGAAACATTCACAGATACAAGGCAAGAGTAGTCGCCAAGGGATATTCCCAGAAATATGGAGAAGATTATGATGAAACATTTGCTCCAGTGGTAAAGCACACAACCATTAGAACATTCCTCAGCATTGCAGCTGAAAAACAAATGCAAGTGAAGCACCTGGATGTCAAAACAGCTTTTCTATATGGAGATATCAAAGAGGAACTCTACATGGAGCAGCCACCAGGGTTTAATACAGGACAGAACCTTGTGTGTAAACTGCAAAAGAGCATCTATGGTCTCAAACAAGCAGCAAGAATGTGGAATGAAAAAGTGAACGAAGTACTCACAACAGAAGGATTTTCAAGAAGTAACGCTGATCCATGCCTGTATTCAAAGAATCAAGACAACAAATGGATCTACCTACTAATTTATGTTGATGACATCATAATTTGTTTTGAACAAGAAGGGGATTATGATCAAATAACTAGCACATTGAAACAAAACTTTGAGATTAAAGAGCTTGGGAACATTGCTCACTATTTAGGAATCCAAATCGAGAAAGAAGAAGACGGAAGTTATCTTCTTCACCAAAGTCAGAAAATTACAGATATTCTAGCAGAGTTTCACATGCAAGATGCAAAAGAGGTGAAAACGCCTATGGAACCAGCTTATCAGAAAGACAATGGAATGGAAAACTTGTTACCTAACAATGAGAAGTACCGCAAAGCAATTGGAAAATTGTTATACATTGCAACTGTGACAAGACCAGACATTGCCGCAGCATGGAGTATACTCTGTAGAAAAGTTTCAACACCCTGTCAACGTGATTGGAATGCCGTAAAAAGGGTGATACAGTATCTAAAAGGAACAATTCATATGAAACTGCGACTGCCAGCAACACCCAATGCAAACTTAATTGGATATGTAGATGCTGACTGGGCCGGAGATATCACAGACCGCAAATCTACTACTGGTTACATCTTCCAGTACGGAGAAGGAACCATCAGCTGGTCTAGTCGAAAACAAGCGACTGTTGCACTCTCTTCAACTGAAGCAGAATACATAGCAGCAGCACATGCATGTCAAGAAGCAATTTGGATTCGTCAACTTCTATTAGACATGGGACTGGATATGTCTAAACCGATACCCATCTTTGAAGACAACCAGGGATGTATAAAGTTGACACAATCAGAAAGGATCAACCCTAGAACCAAGCACATAGACGTAAAATATCATCTGCTCAGGGACACACAAGAGCAAGGACTTATCGATATTCAGTATTGCCCATCAGAAGAGATGACTGCAGATGCACTCACCAAACCGTTGCCAAAGGAACGTTATTGTTTTCTTCAAAAGAAGCTGAATGTTGTATGATTATGCACATGCTGTTGAGAAGGGGTGTTGGAGATACAACAGCATATATTATACTATGGACTGCAGGTGGCGCTGTTAGTACAGGTTAAATGTGTTCTAAACTCGTTGGTATATGTTCACAGGAAATAAGTCTCTATTGTCTCTGCTTTACTTCCTTCTTCCTTTCTAGCTGTGTGATGATGAAGCATCCTGATATATATCCAGTGACTAATCTGTTATAAGTTGTTTTATTGCTATATGCACAAAGTAAAGTTCTCTACTGCAGATTCACAAGACTCCAGTGCCTCTTTCATACATAACCAACACAGCAAGCATGGACAGGGCCGTTACATTTCCCTCACACACACTGGGCACACTGGGTAACTCTGATTGCAGCTGGGAGGGATCCAAGACGAGGCTCTGTACTGGAACTTGTTCATCCACCATGCCTCCAGAAAGCTGATGTATGAGGTCTGTCTGCTCCACCACCACCTCTCCCTCTTCCTCCTCCTTCTCTGTCTCTGGTGAAGAGGCACTTAAACTGACGCGTGACAGAGGCTACGCAATGGTTCAAGCAAAAAGATGCCACACTGTGCTTGAGCTGGTTTGTTTAGGGGACAGGAGCCACACCGGGCCAGAAATTCTGTCAGCTCTGCAGGGGCAGGTGCAGAGATGGTTAACACCACGCCAGCTTCAACTGGGAATGGTCGTCTGTGATAATGGCTGCAACTTTCTCTCCGCCCTACGCCTGGGTAAGTTGATGCATGTACCATGCCTAGCACACGTCCTAAATCTGGTGGTACAGCGTTTCCTAACCAGGTACCCAGGGCTGGCAGAGCTTCTCAGCCAGGCCAGAAAAGTCTGCAGCCACTTCAGATGGTCATTCCCAGCAAGCGTTCGCCTGGCAGAAATTCAAAGAGAATTCCACCTTCCCACAAACCGTCTGATCTGTGACATGCCCACCAGGTGGAACTCGACATTAGCAATGATGCAGCGTCTGCACAAGCAGCAGAGGGCCATCAACAAGCACCTGTGTAAGTATGGCACAAGGACAGGTTCAGGTCAACTTGATTCCCCCCCCCCCGCAGTGGCTGATGATCAAGGATGCATGCACTGTATTGTCACCATTTGAGGAGGCAACAAGGATGGTGAGCAGGGACATGCACTCATGCATCAGTTACACAATTCCTTTATTGTTCTTGCTGGAGAACACTCTGCGGTGAATTATAGATGTGGCTCTAGAGGCAGAGCAGCGGGAGGAAGAGGAGGCCTTCCCTAGCTCTAAAGGCCCCAGTCTTTCCGCAGAAAGCATTCCAGCGGGTCCTCCTCAGATCAGACAGTAGGAGGATGAGGAGGAGAAGGAATATTTAAGTAGTGGGGGCATTGAAGGTGGGGATTCCTCAAGGGAGGGTTTTGTGTGCCCAGAAACACAAGGACTAGTACGTGGCTGGGAGGAGGAAGTGCACAATGGGGTCATCCTCCTAATTGACCAGGAAGACTCTGAAGCTAATGCCACCTCCAACCTACGCTGCATGGGCTCCCTTATCCTGCAAAGCCTGGTAAAGGACCCCAGGATTTGTGCTATCAAGGAGAGGGATCATTACTGGTTGGCAAGCCTTCTTGATCCACGATACAAGGGTAAAGTTGCAGAGCTCATCCTGCCCGCACAGAGGGAGGACAGGATGAAAAAACTTGAGGACGCTCTAAAGCGACACTTGTGTAACACCTTTCCAGGCACTGGTAGGTTACCAAGTGATGACACAGGTGCTTCTGAGGCTGTGGATGATCAGAGGAATAGTGGTGAAGGCCGGGGCCGCTTGACTGATGCCTTTTTAATTTTTTTTAGTCCACGACGCCCAGGGACGTCAAATGTAGGCACCCATTGCCAGCATCTTCACCGTATGGTGCAGGACTACCTAGGGGCAAGGGCAGACCTGGATACCTTTCCAGCAGATGATCCACTGGCATTTCTGGGTGTTGAGATTGGATTACTGGCCAGAATTTAGCCAATATGCTATGCAGCTACTAGGTTGCCCTTTATCCAGTGTGCTTTCTGAAAGGACGTTCAGTGCCGCTAGAGGTTTTGTCACAGACAAAAGAGTGCGTCTGTCCACCGACTCTGTAGACCGGCTGACATTTATAAAAATAAATCAGTCCTGGATCAGCAGCTATTAATCCCCTGATGCTCACGTAACGGAATAGATCGGGGATCTCTTCTGCATTCACAAAACCTCCACCACTGAACTCTTCCACAATACCACAAAAAGGGTTATGGTGTGAAGGCACTTGCTGCCATGAAAGGCACATTATTTGGGTGCACTGACGCCATTACCAGATTTATATCATTTAAATTTTTTAAACCGCAGGGTCCAACCCTGCACTCTTCCACAATACCACAAAAGGGTTACGGTGTGAAGGCACTTGCTGCCATGAAAGGCACATTATTTGGGTGCACTGATGCCATTACCAGATTTATATCATTTTAATTTTTTGAACCGCAGGGTCCAACTCCTCACTCTTCCACAATACCACAAAAGGGTTTCGGTGTGAAGGCACTTGCTGCCAAAGGCATAATATTTGGGTGCACTGCCACTGACGCCTATATTACCAGATTCATATCATTTTAATATTGGACCACAGGGTCCAACCCTGCACTCTTCCACAATACCACAAAAGGGTTACGGTGTGAAGGCACTTGCTGCCATGAAAGGCACATTATTTGGGTGCACTGACGCCTGTACCAGATTTATATCATTTTAATTTTTTGAACCGCAGGGTCCAACCCTGCACTCATCCACAATACCACAGAGGGGTTACTGTTGCCAACACTAAAGGCCCAATTTTAAAGCACCTATTGTTACTTTCATCCAAAGCCTGCATAAGTTTCAACATAATTTAGCCAAAAAATCACTAAACTTGTTCTGCGTGTCCTAAAATGCCTACTTTTTTAATACAGACTGCCGCCCCAAGCAGTTGTCTATGAATAGATTAAATGGAAAATGTTTACCGTAATTTGAAACGTCATTTTTTTGTTTTTAAATGTTTCTATACATCCTACAAATCCGACACTTCACGGGCAGGTTATGGGGACCTCCTAGGCACGATATTTGAAGGAATTTTTCGTTTTTTTTTTCTTTTTTCTTCCATATAAAGTTTTTATTAAGGTTCACACGTAAATTACAAATGCCAGAATTAAGTCACAAATATTGAAAAAAGAAGGGAACACGCAGGATCCTACAATTAACAATTCTAGCAACAACAGAAGGTTTGCAATGTACCGTATTTTTCGCTCCATAAGACGCACTTTTCTCCCCCCAAAAAGTGGGGGGAAAAGTGGGTGCATCTTATGGAGCGAATGCCCCATGATATGCCTCAGCTCACCTGTCGCCACAGCGTTCGGCTCCTTCTGAGCGTGCGTCTGGCGGCAAGGAGCTTGGGCACTCGCCTGGGGGAGCCACGTGACCGCGATCTCGCGAGATCGCGGTCACGTGGCTCCCCCAGGCGAGTGCCCAAGCTTCCTGCCACCGGACGCACGCTCAGAGGGAGCCTAACGTGGCGGCGACAGGTGAGCTGAGGCATATCCATGCGCTGCGGGGGCATATCTATGAGCGAGCTGGGGCATATCCATGCGCTGCGGGGCATATCCATGAGCGAGCTGGGGCATATCCATGAGCGAGCTGGGGCATATCCATGTGTTGGGGCATTATCCATGTGCTGGGGCAATATCCATGAGCTGGGGCATATCCATGAGCTGGGGCGCATATCCATAAGTTGGGGGGCAAATCCATGTGCTGGGGCAAATCCATGAGCTGGGGGACAGTATCCATGAGCTGGGGGACAGTATCCATGACCTGGGGGGCAGTATCCATGAGCTGTAGGACAGTATCCATGAGCTGGGGGACAGTATCCATGAGCTGGGGCAGTTTATCCATGAGAGGAGCTGGGGCAATATCCATTATTACACTATTTGATTTGAGAATATTTATTTCCCTGTTTTCCTCCTCTAAAAACTAGGTGCGTCTTATGGTCAGGTGCGTCTTATGGAGCGAAAAATACGGTAATCAGTCGGTTGAACCAATCTTTTTCATTCTAAACTAAAACACAGTAAAATTTATAACATTTCAGAACATAATAAAAAAACACACAAATTATAAAAATACTCGAAAATAAAAGAAAAGGAAAAGTAAAAGAAAAAAAAAAAATGTGCTCAGTTAGGTCCAAGAACGGCAACACGTATGTCATATCCCCATCCATTATATCAAGTCCCCAGAAGCTACAAAGAATTCCCACCCCTCCCATATACAGTTGTGTTCAAAATTATTCAACCCCCAATGCTGTAAAGGGTTTTAGGGAATTTAGTGACATTTGTAATTGTATTCAGAATGAAATCCTACAAGGACTTTTTAAAGAACCATATGCAACTAAAATGACATCAATTGGTTTTGTAATACAGTAGTAAATGTTTCTTTTGTGAATTCTTCATTGACACAATTATTCAACCCCTTAAAGACTACCACTCTGAAGAACAGAGGTTCATTCAAGTGTTTTCAATCAGGTATTGAAAACACCTGTGGATGTCACGGAGCAGCAATAAAGCATAATAAGCACCAATTAGGCAGCTTTAAAATGACTGTGATACTCAGCTCCTTCTAGACATTTACTGGTGTGGTTACAAACATGGTGAAGTCAAGAGAATGGTCCAGGAAGACAAGAGAAGAGGTGATTACTCTTCACAGGAAGGGCAATGGCTATAAGAAGATTGCAAAGATGTTAAACATACCAAGAGAGACCATAGGAAGCATCATTCGCAAATTCAAGGCAAAGGGCACTGTTGAAACGCTACCTGGTCGTGGCAGAAAGAAGATGCTGACTTCCACTGCTGTGCGCTACCTGAAGCGTAGAGTGGAGAAAAATCCCCGTGTGACTGCTGAGGAACTGAGAAAAGATTTGTCAGATGTGGGTACTGAAGTTTCAGCTCAGACAATACGGCGCACACTGCGTAATGAAGGCCTTCATGCCAGAACTCCCAGGCGCACCCCCTTGCTGTCTCCAAAGAATAAGAAGAGTCGACTGCAGTATGCCAAAAGTCATGTGGACAAACCACAGAAGTGTTCTGTGTACTGATGAAACAAAATTAGAACTGTTTGGGCCCATTGATCAACGCTATGTTTGGAGGAGGAAGAACAAGGCCTATGAAGAAAAGAACACCTTGCCTGCTGTGAAGCATGGCGGGGGGTCAATCATGCTTTGGGGCTGTTTTGCTTCTGCAGGTACAGGGAAGCTTCAGCGTGTGCAAGGTACCATGAATTCTCTTCAGTACCAGGAGATATTGGATGACAATGTGATGCAGTCCGTCACAAACCTGAGGCTTGGGAGACGTTGGACCTTTCAACAGGACAATGATCCCAAGCATACCTCCAAGTCCACTAGAGCATGGTTGCAGATTAAAGGCTGGAACATTTTGGAGTGGCCATCGCAGTCATCTGACTTAAATCCGATTGAGAACCTCTGGTGGGACTTAAAGAAAGCAGTTGCAGTGCGCAAGCCTAAGAATGTGACTGAACTGGAGGCTTTTGCCCATGACGAATGGGCGAAGATATCCGTAGATCGCTGCAAGACACTTGTGTCAAGCTATGCTTCACGTTTAAAAGCTGTTATAACTGTAAAAGGATGTTGTACTAAGTACTGAGATTGAATGTCACTTGGGGGTTGAATAAAACTGATAATGATGTGAGCACAGAAAAGACATTTGTGGTTATTTCATTATAAATGTTATGTTATATTTGTCTGACCTACACGTGCCTCTTTGATTTAGTTGTAAGCAAGATGACTGAATGATCAAAATCTATGTCAAACTGGCCAAAACACACAATTTCACTGGGGGTTGAATAATTTTGAACACAACTGTACCTTGAAACAAGCTTAGAGAGTTAGCAGCTCTGTGGTACATTTCCTCATACTGATAAACATTCTCCAGAGATAACATGACTTCTCTCATAGAGGGACTGACTTGAGAAAGCCAGTGACGTGCTATAGTAGATTTAGCTACGCTAAGTATAATCGATATGATGCCTCTATGTCGTTGTTGGATAGTAATCGGCAGCATATGCAGTAGGTATTGTTTAGGACACAGGGGCATAGACAAACCGGTACAGTGAGAAATCAGTCTACAAACTTTTCCCCAGAAAGTAGCAAGGAGCGGACAGTGCCAAAAGATATGAAGAATAGATCCGACACTGGTGCCACAACGCCAGCACATACCGGAATGTCCGGGTATATAAGTCAAACGATTCGGGGTCAAATACCGGCTGGGTGGAGTAGAGGTAATGTCACCGCTCTGCATGGAGAGAGCCTGTGGAGTCATGGGTTCGATCCCAGCAAGCAACCTCTCCAGTAAGTGTCCTTGGCAAGACACCTAACGGTACATACTCGCCACCCAGGACATACTTGAAAACGAGAGAAATCTCAATGTATCCTTCCTGGTAAAATCCTTTCTCAAAAAAAAATAAAATACCATCTATATAAAAGTTTAAGATGTGCTTCCCGCAAGTTAGTGCTCCTAGTGTATTTATATACCGTTTCAGTGGCATAGAACCAGTCCTCATCAGAAGAATCGAACGACAAATCTTTGTCCCACCTGATCATATAAAGCAGTTTCTTATTAGGGTTCGCATTCAACAAACTGTCATAACATAAAGACAAAGGTTTTTTCATAACTTTTTTACCTAAGCACAGTCTGTGAAAGGCCGTAATATCCGTCGCTGCAAATGAAGAAATACCTCGTTGAGTCAGTGCATGTTTTACCCTAAGGTACGTGAAACAGTCGCTAGCGGGAAGGGCAAACTCTCGCGTTAGGTCCTGGAAGGATTTGATTGAGGAGGCCGTAAAAAGCTGATTAACATGTGTAAGACCTAATTGGAACCATCGGTCAAGATTCAGGTCCTGGATAGTGCGGCAGAGAAAGCGCAACAGAACTAAGCTGAGCAGTGGGAAGGGTCGTAAAAGTTGTCTACCCCATAGACGCCATGACATAAGGGAAAGGGAAGTGGATGGTAAGATGCCTTCCAATGTGCGGTGTGGGAGCGTCGCAAACCACGTCAGGTCATGAACTCGAAAAGGGGCAGTATAATTATTCTCCATCCGTAGCCATAAAGGGGTTTCACGCTGGGACATAGAGGACAGCAACTGAGCCAATAAAGCCGCCCTATAATACGCTGTAACATTTATAAAGCCTAGGCCCCCCCTGCGTCTAGTCGCGGTAATTGTGGAAGCCGAAATTCGCGGAGGCCTCCCCTTCCATATGTGCGCCTGCAGCATTTTTTGCATGCGAAGCAACATATGGTCCGGGATAAAAACTGGAATATTCCTGAAAAAAATAAAGAATCTGGGGTAAAATACACATTTTCAAAGTCGCCATGCGTCCCATCCAAGAGACCTCCAGGCCATGCCAGGAGGTCAGTTGGGAGGAGATAGAAGTCATTAGGGGGTTATAATTGAGTTTAAGGATAGAGCCCCTGGATTTGGTGAGAGAGATGTCTAAATATTTCAAAGAGGTCGTTCTCCAGTCGAATGGGTACAAGGCACGTAAGGTTGAAAGCGAGAGATCATCAACATGTAGCGGTAGTGCCTGCGTCTTGTTCACATTGTTTTTATAGTAGGAGACCAGGCCATAGGAGTTAAGCTGGCGCAGTAGAGATGGCAGAGAGGTTTCAGGGGAGGTAAGAAAAATCAAAATATCATCAGCAAACATAGCTAATTTATGGACTCCATCTGGGGTGGAGATGCCAGAGATGGAGGAATCTAGCCTAATCCGCGAGGCCAAAGGCTCCAATGCCAAGACAAAGATGAGAGGGGAGAGGGGGCAACCCTGCCTGGTACCATTGGTAATGGAGAATGAGGAGGAGAGAAACCCAGATGCCAGGACTTTCACTGTCGGGAGGGAATATAGGCTCATGATACTATTAATAAATAGGGCAGGAAAGCCAAAGGATTCTAATGCCTTACGCATATAGCCCCAATGCAGGCGGTCAAATGCCTTCTCGGCATCCAGTGCCAGGAGGAGCCCAGTTGTATTGGTTCTATAGGCAATGTCAATAATATTATAAAATCGTCGGGTATTGTCACATGTTTGTCTACCAGGTACAAACCCAGTCTGTTCCGCTGAAATCAGGAGTGGAAGCAGAGGAGCCATTCTAGACGCCAGCAGCTTGGCGTACAGCTTAGCATCCACATTTAATAAGGAGATAGGGCGGAAATTGGCACAGCTCGTCGGGGGTTTGCCAGGTTTAGGTAACGTTATGATAGTAGCTTGAAGCATTTCTGGGGGTATTACACCTGTAATTTTGATGATATTGAGGGTCGGTGTTAGAATATCTGCGAAGGTTTGATAATATAAATTAGAGAAACCATCTGGTCCGGGGGCTTTATTCTTTGGGAGAGCCTTAACGGCCTTACGCACCTCCTCCTCCGTGAACGGAACCAGCAACTCTGCCGCTTGCGAGCGGGATAAGGAGGGGAGTTCTGCATCCTGGAGGAATCGAGTTATCTCATCTGGGTCTGGGTCGTGGGTCGTAGGATCCGATTTTAAGTTATATAAAGAGGCATAGAAGTCAGCAAATTCCTCCGAGATTTTGAGCGGGTTGTAAATCCTGTCCCCTCCTTTATCTAATAAGTAAGATATTTTGGTTTGAAGTCTTTTAGATTTCAATTTAGATGCTAATAACCGGCCAGCTTTGTTGCCTTGGGTATATTGAGTATAATTTATGCGTCGTATGGCCCGTTCAGAAGACTGTAATGTCAGGTGAATTAAATCCCGTCGAAGGGTCATCAGTCGAGACAGGAGGTCAGGTGTAGGATTTGTTTTATGTTGGGATTCCAAATCAGAGATTTGCCGCTGTAATGAGATCGTCCGGGCATTTAATGCTTTTTTTCGTGTAGCCCCTCTCTGAATCAAATGGCCCCTCACCACCGCTTTATGCGTCAACCAAGCTGACGAAATGGCCACCTCTTCCGTCACATTCAATGCAAAATATTCCCATAACACTGCCGATGTATCAGAGACATCAGCACCTCCTACGATGAGTGAGTCATTCAATCGCCAAGTCCCCATCCCCCTAGCCGGGCAGTCAGCCTCAAAATCCAACGTTATAGGAGCATGGTCAGACCATGTTATAGAGCCGATACGGGCGGCCAGGAGGCGAGGGACGGTAGAGCCATGTATCAGACATAAGTCAATGCGACTGTAAGATGAGTGAACTGGTGAGAAAAAGGTGAAATCCCTGGTCGAGGGGTTACTAATTCTCCATGCATCATATAAGTCAGAAGAGCGTAAAAAAATCATTTAGCTGGCGGCTGGAGGGGGGTTGTTTACGAGGCTGTGTGCGGGTCTGGCCCGGCTGTGTATCCATAGCCGTGTCAGGCACACAGTTAAAATCTCCACACAGGAAAAGGGATCCCTCCATCATATTCTTAATTTTACCATAGGCTTTTTTAAGAAAACATACCGGGTTGACATTAGGCAAATACACATTAGCAACAGTTATTGGCAGTTCATTCATGGTGCCCACCAAGATCAAAAGGCGACCCAATGGATCTGCATATTGGTTTGAGCATTTAAAGACCCAATCATTATGAAAAAGAATCGAGACGCCCTTGGACTTCATCTGGGCAGTAGAATGAAAAGAAACAGGGTACATAGCGGATTGTAAGTGTGGGGTGCGTACAGCACTAAAATGCGTCTCCTGCACGCAGACTATCGCCGGTTTATGTTTATGTAAATCACGAAACAGAGCATGTCTTTTAAACGGAACATTCAGCCCCCTAACGTTCATTGAGAAAATTCGGAACTGAGGCTTACTCATGATTAAGTAACCGCAACGATATAATATGCATGGTAGGATTAGAAATAACAGAGGAGAGGCATGAGGAATATGAAGACCAGGACCATAAGAGCACATCGACAAACAAAATGAAAAAAAAAGTGAAAAGACTAAAAAGGAAAAAAACACAAAACAAACATCGCTGCATCATAAAAATACAGCAAAAGTGAATCATTCCAAGTGGCAATAAAGTAAGCAAAATATCTCAGCTAAGGAGACTCAATCGGGGGGACGAGGGGACGCTCGCTACACAGAGCTCAATGCAAGAACCCAGCGCTGAACTAAGAAGCATAGGGTCCTGAGGCGATCATAAAGAGGAACCACTCCCGCCATAAAGGTAACTGTCCAGAAATCCGAACAGTTTGGAAAGCGACACAGGGAAGGAGACACCCATCATTTAGGCCGGACTCTGTGCCATTCTGGGGAGACTTTGATCGGTGATGAAGAAGGCTCGCGCGGAGGTGAGAAATCAGCCAGAATATTCCAATCTTTCAAGAATTGTAATCCAATGGCGACATCGGGAACGACATGCAGGGTACCATCCTTCCATATCAAGAGCTTCGTAGGGAACCCCCATCTGTACGCCAACTTATGATTACGGAGAAGCTTGGTGAGAGAGGAAAACTCACGTCTTTTGGACATGGTCGAAGCCGACAAGTCAGCGAAAAATAAGATTTCAGCATAAGGGGCAGATAAAGGCATGGATTTCCTTGACGCCGACATCAGAGCCTCCTTGATGTGAAAAAAGTGCACCCGGATAATGACATCACGGGCCACTGACGTAGGCAGGTTTTTCGCTCGTGGGAGGCGATGTGCTCGATCCAGAAGTAAGTCTTGTGGCGTAGCCTCAGGCAGCAAAGCTTGAAACAACTCCAGAAGATATGGATGTAAGTCCGCTAGAGTGACCACTTCTGCAATGCCCCTGATCCTAATATTATTACGCCGTGAACGATCTTCTATATCAGCAATTTTAAGAGCCAGAGAGTCAGGGGCCGCTTGCAAAGCCAGATGTCGGTCTACCAGATCATTGTGGGCCAACCATAAATCATCCGCCTTGGTTTCCAGCGCGTCGGTACGTTCACCCAAATCCAGAACGTCCCGGCTCAGCTCCTGCAGCGCTCCTTTGATGTCTGCCTGTATGGTTGAACGCAATTCCTGCAACATGGCATGTAATCTGCTCTGAGGGTGGCAACGATTCAGAGAGACCTAATGGTGCTGGGGGCGACGTGTCCGGGTCACAGGCCAACGCATGCTGCGGGGATCCGCCATCTTGGGCCTCCTTACTGCGGTCCTTCCGAGCCGATTTCGGGGGGTCCAGCACTCGTTGTGCCTTGGAAGGTGCCATCTGGAACGCAGAGTAAAGTCCCCCACCTGTAGCTACAAAATTTTTGCCTCGGGTACCTCTTATGAGCCGTTAGTTTGAGAAAAATTCAGCGCTGGCCACATGAGTTACTTAGCCATGCGATCACGCGCTGGTGCGTGCTGGACGAGTGCGAGTCTGCTGACAGGGAACCCGATGGAGTCGGTCCCAGCCACCAATCAACACTCCAAAGTGTCCTGCTGTAGGTAGGGGTGGGGATTATGCGTTCCCGCCGGTCAGTAAATACGTGGGGGCCGCTGCTGAAGGCCGCTGCAGGCCGCTGCACGAGGTGTTGGTCGTGCACGCCTCCCGATGTCGAGGGTGGGGGGCGCCGTGCGGTGCAGGGGGCAAGCGGCAGACTTCCGCTCTATGCCTTACCCTGGGCGGCTGGTGGTAGTAAGCGTGCCTCAGCCCATGCGCGAGTACCAGCGGTCGTGTCTCCGGGGTGAATGTCCGAGTGGCTGTGGTGATAGTGGTAGCCTGCCCAGGCTCCGCTCATGCCGTAGGCCCACACGACTCCGGCGGCTCTCCCACAACAACCGAGGGTCTCAAAAAGCACCCGACGCCTCCTCAGTGATCGTGGGTGAGAGAGGCTGACAAGCGACTCCGCAGATGTGGAGAAAAACACAGGGAACCCGATATTAAGGGGATATTAGCGGGAGCTACTCCTAAACGCGTCCGTCCTGCTCGGCGTCAAGACACGCCCCCTCATTTTGATTTTTAACCCTTATTTTATGGAAAACTCACTGTCCCTTTAAAAATGTTTTTTAAAAAACCTTTTGTCCTTGTTTCCTGTCCCCCAGGGCACTACCCGGACCCCCATACACCTTTTATGGCAAATATCTAGCATATATGGAGGGCACTCTAAAAACCGAACTTTTGAGTCCCATTGACTTGCATTGAGTTCGGTTCGTGTTCGAGTTCAAATTTTGCCCAATCATGGGCTCACAGAGCTAAGTCCCGCATTACACTATATAAGGCTTGAACCCAGCCCAGCCAGCACGTGTTTTTCTGCAGGAGTGAGAGGAGATTGTTCTGTCAGTGTGTCTTCTCACTGCCAGTGACAGCTATTGGGGGGTCTCACTTGTTGCAGATATCTGGGAATTGGTGGAAAGTTTGTCTTCTCAGTCAGTGATAGCAGTAATTTGAGGGGCTCACTTGTTGCAGATATCTGGGAATTGGTGGTGGAAAGTGTGTCTTCTCAGTCACTGACAGTCAGCTATCAGGGGGGTGTCACATACTTCCATAAAATTTCTGTGAATTGTAATTAGGGATGAGCTGTTCGGTTCGATGTGTTCGGAGTTCGATTCGAACATCGCCCTTTCGCATGTTCGCGAACTTCGAACATTTCCGTGTGTTCGCCGCATGTTCGCCCACAATGGACCACAATGTACTTTTCCACTGGCCTGAAGCTTGTAATTTGCTACAGCCATGCACCTGACCATAGTTTAGGTGCAAGACTATGCCAATCACGGCTCAGAGTCCTGAATGGGCAAAATTTGCCCAAATCATAGGCTCACAGAGCTTAGTCCCGAAGCACACTATATAAGGTGTCCCTTGCAGCCCCAGCAGGTGTTTTTTGAGAGGAGATTGTTAGTGTGTGTTCTCACTGCCACCAGCAATTTTGGGGGTCAGTCATTTATACAAGATATCTGGGAATTGTTGTAATCTTTGTGTTCTCACTGCCAGCAACTATTGTGGGGGTCTAATTTCTACAAAATATCTGGGAATTCCCAGATACCCCTATTATCATAACGGGGAATCATAATTATAATAAAGACACGGAGGCGAGTATTATGCTATCTTTCCTTTACTTAGCAGCAAAGAACAATCTCTCAAATATCACAACAAAAGTATTTAGAGAGAAAAAAATACATTTAAACAATATATAACTATAACATGCATTGGTACAGTACAGGTAATGGCACAGCCCAGCTCCATAAATCCTCCGACCGCCGTTAGCTCCTCCTCTTTTCTGATGCGAGACGTAACAAACTTCTTCTTTAATTCAGTAAACATTGGAAGGACTTTAATCTTTGAGGCGAAAATGATCTCCAACTTGAATTCCATAAGGATCTGATACCACTTTCTGTGTACCGCTCAAGCTGTCAGGGAGATCAACATGTTAAAGGTCAACAGAGCTACGTAAGGAATAAATAGGAAAAAAAAATAATAATCTATAACACTTATTGAACATATAACATTATCCTCAGATATTAGGGTGGGAAGAAACACTCTAGTATTTGGGCGGGATAATACTCGCCTCTGTGTCTTTATTATAATTATTATTCCCCGTCATGATAATAGGGGAATCTGGGAATTATCCCACAAGACACGGAGGCTCTTATTATGCTAGTTCAAAGCTTAAGCAACTAATGAATGTGACATGTGAGACACTGGTTTAAAATTGGACCAGTCTGCTGTTTTTAAGATGTCCTCAAGACGACATCCACGGGAAAAAGCTCCGGATGCAGAAGCACTCCGGGAAGAATGAGCTCCGAACACGGAGACGTCCACACCAGCTTCCGACATGATCCATTTAACCCACCCAGCGAGTGTGGTAGAAGTTACAGATTTATATGGTTTACGTATAGAAATAAATAAACGTAGAGATTGAAGTGGCCTGTTAGGGGCAGAAACTCTTTCGTATTCCTTTAAACAACGCACCGGGCACAAACTAGGGCGTTGTGGGAACTCCGGGTAGAAAACCTCTGACAATGAAGTTTTTGTCCTATTAGAAATCAGGAATTTCACTCCTGTGGGGGGGGGGACATCTACCCCCTAAATCCAGGGCCCGAACGTCTGAAACTCTTTTTGCGGGAGATCAAACAAAGTAAAATGGCTAATTTAGCTGAGATTTGTTTAATGGACAAAACTTCATTATCAGGTCATCCATCCAACAGACTAAACACAACATTAACATCCCAGGTGTTAGAATAACGAGGACGAGGAGGTCTCTTACACCGTATACCCTTTAACAATCTACATACAATTGGATGTTTCCCTGCAGGAACTCCGTTAAAACCTTGATGTGATGCAGATATCGCTGACCTGAAGTTATTAATTGTGCGATAAGTGAGAAATTTTAACAAATTGCTCAAAAGGAGCCGATATGGGATCAACCTGTTGTCCCACACACCAAGAAACCCATGTGTTCCATGCTGATCTATATCTCCTTCTAGTAGATGGTGCTTATGAGCTCGACAGTAAGGAGGCAGTTGCCTCCGATACCTCGAAGGAAGACCATTGACCCCTGACACTGTCCACGCTACTAACCACATTGAGTGGGAATCTATGAGATTCCGAAGTGATCCCTCTGGGTCCGTCAGGGTGGAGTCGGACAGAGATTCGAATCAATCTGGGAGTGTCTACAACCAGCTCCAGAAGTCGTGGGAACCATGGTTGAGACTTCCAGAGTGTTGTTATGAGTAAAACTGTAGCTAACTGTGATAGTATCAAATCGTATTACTGTTAGAATGAGGGAAAATGGAGGAAACGCGTATAGAGTCCCTAGAGGCCAGGTCTGAACCAGAGCATCCGTAGCCAGAGCCATGGGATCTGGTCTCCAACTGTAAAAATCTGGAAGAAGGGCATTGAGGCGTGACGCAAATAAATCTATAGAGAATGGACCCCAGAGGAATGACAAGGTGGCAAACACCCTGGTATCCAATCTCCAGTCGCTGGAGTCTATCAGATATCGTGAATTCCAGTCCGCCACAACATTGCTGAGGCCTGGAATAAATTGGGCCTGAACCGATAGCAAAGTCCTTTTGGGGCTTTTGCCTGTCTCTGCCAACTGTCTGGACCTAGGACCTCCTAGATGGTTGATATACCGCACTGAGGAAACATTGTCCATCTTTAATAGAATGGAACTCGCCTGGAAGTGTTTGATAAAGCTCCGAATAGCAAACAAACCAGCGAGGAGTTCCAGACAGTTTACGTGTAATCCCAATTCTGCTGAATCCCATCTGCCGCCTGTGGATAGCGAGCCGCAACGCGCGCCCCACCCAGATCTGCTGGCGTCTGATTCTATAATTAATTCTGGAGATGGATGGATGATGGCTTTCCCGTTCCATGACTCCAAGTGGTGTAGCCACCATTGCATCTCTTCCTTCGATTCGTCGTCCAAAGAGATGCAATCCGGATAAAGCCATCCTCTCCTCAGGTATCGTGCCTTCAGACGTTGAAGGGCCCGATAATACAACGGTCCCGGAAAGACCGCTTGTATTGCTGAGGAGAGAAGCCCTAGTAGGCGAGCCAACCATCTCAACGGAAACTCCAGTGTGGATAGAAGACATCTGATCTCCTTGTGAATCAGTCGGACCTTGGCCGATGGTAGGGAGAGAGACATCTCTACTGAATCTATGGTGAAACCTAGGAATTCTATCAACTGTGTTGGTGTAAGAATCGATTTTTTTATGTTTATTAAGAAACCCAAATTGGATAACAGATTCACCGTCCAATCCCTGTGGACCATCAATAACTTTGGATCCTCCACCAGGAGGAGAATATCGTTTAGGTAAATTATCAGACGAACTCCCCTGCTGCGAAGGAATGCTGCCACTGGTCTCATTAACTTGGTGAAACACCAAGGGGTGGAAGACAGACCGAAAGGAAGGGACTTGAATCTCCAAAGGGTGCCTTCCCAGATGAACTGGAGAAAATCCCTGCTCGAAGTCTCTATCGGAATAGTCAAGTACGCATCCTTCAGGTCTACCTTGACCAACCAATCCTGAGGAGTCAAGACCACTTTTAATGATGGAATACCCTCCATTTTGAAGTGATTGTATATTACATATTCGTTGAGACATTTTAAATTTATTACTGGACGGAAACTTCCATTTTTTTCTTTACCAGGAATATATTGCTGAGAAAAACCTCTTTGTGAGGAATCACCTTTTCTATCGCATTCTTTTTGAATAAGTCTTTTACTTCTAGTGAAGTAATTGCTCTGTCCTTTTCGGACATTATCATTATCCCTGGAGGAACATACTGTATGGGATGTGACGTAAAATCTATTTTGAAACCTTGTATAGTCTGAAGAACCCACTGGTCTGACGTGACTATCTGCCACTGTTTGAAAAAATTTGATGTCCTGCCCCCCACCTCTTGTGTGGAAGAATGTAGGTGTGAACGCATACTCAAAGGATCCTGATCTCCTAGGACCCCTGTATCCTCGAAGTTGTTGAGGCCTAGATCTTTGTGGGAAGAAGGTGGGGTTTTTTGGGACCTCTTGATAAGAGGACTTGAAAGAACCTCTTGAGGCGGATTATGCGTAACGGCCAGGAAAACGGCCCCTGCTTTTCCCGGCCCTGTCAAAAACCCTATTCGGGAAAGCCTTTCGAATGTTGGCCTTTACTTTGCCAAAAGTAGATAAAGATGTTGTCCCCAAATAACATGCCCTCAGCACTAGGGCCTGGTTCGTTAGTCGCCAAAGTGGTCACTTTAGGGTCAATTTTGAGAAGGATAGACCTCCTCCTCTCGCTAGATAACGAGGTATTAACGTTTCCAAAAACACAAACTAGCCTTTGAATCCAGCCCCTGTACTCGAACAGGTCTGGTTTCTCATTCGTGAGGAGAGATCGTTCAACTGAGTCCATTAGTTTAGTCAATGGACCCAACAAGTCAAACAATTTGTCTTGGCACACCTTTAAAGTGGCCTCTACTCCTTTTTTAGGAGTCCAATTTGACCCCTGCAAAATGTCAATTATTTTAGGGTTTAATTCTGGTGTTAGATGTAAATTATGTGTCAGAGTTGGGGCTGGGCTCTCAGCCCTCAGATTATTTCTGGTATTTTTATCCATCGGCATGCGAATGCGCTGTTCAATATGTTTTGCAACGTGGTCTATTGGTGTCCACTCCGCAGATCGCAGGTGCTTAAGTTGTTCAGGGACAAACAGAGCTTCCCAGCGCGTCTACAACCGGTTGTTTAGCCTCGTTGAAATCAGCTGATGATACCGTGTCTGACTCGATCGGAGAAACCTCCGGATCATAGTCAGGGTCAGAGTTCTCCTCCGAATCTGACGCTGTGTCACTAACACAATCAGAGGAGCTGTCAGTCTCCTTAGCGAGTTTCCACTTTCTCTTAGTGGGGGCCGAAGTTAAACGGCTTCTTTTTCGGGTCACAGTGGAGTGCGGTGGGGATTCCTCTTGTATATCAGCGTATATACGCCTTTTTTGAGAGCATTTTTTTTAGGGAGTTGCTCACCTCCCTCATTCGAAGTCCCAGGGACTTCGTCCTCCCGATGGGAGTCAATAGAGAGGAATCTATCCGATGCTGGGGAAATTATGGAGGATCTCCTAGAAGAGCGACTCTCCAATGCCCTGATTAATGTATTTTCTATTTTTGAAGAAAACGCTGACATAGCGGCCATAAAGGCGTCTGCCGGGTTATTAGAGTGAGGTGCCGATATTAAGGTGCCTGGGGTGGCTGGGACATTATAACCCGCCGGAAAGACAAGTTGTCCCTCCGGAGGGAGCATACCTCGGAAAAACAATAAAAATAGTATTCTGCCCAGACTAAAAATAAAGGAACAAAGTGGAGAGATTTTCAGTTACAAGCACGTACATTTACACAGCAAGTGCACAAACACACTGTATATATTTAAGTTATGTATATATTTTTTAAACGTAAAGTATATACTGTAAATTGCTGAAGCATAATAATAATAAGAATAATAGCAATTGCTGCTAGATACTCATCTCATCGGCGAGCAGCAAAGAAAAGAGGAGGAGCTAACGGCGGTCAGAGGATTTATGGAGTTGGGCTGTACCAATACATGTTATAGTTATATATTGTTTAAATGTATTTTTTTCTCTCTAAATACTTTTGTTGTGGTATTTGAGAGATTGTTCTTTGCTGCTATCGGCTAAGTAAAGGAAAGATAGCATAATAAGAGTGTCAGGGGTTGACTGCGGTTGGTGTAGTAGGATGGGGTTGTGAGCCCCAGATGCAGTGATGGAGGCAGGTTCAGAATCACAAAGGGTGTTTATTGTATATAAACACGGTAGCATAGAATCAGACAAGGAACAGGCAATGGAATGGTCAGGGTTCAGCAAAGGGTCTGGTACACAGGGGATCCTAGTTGGGGGGGGGGCAGAAGGGGAGGGTACTGGTATATGAGGCAGATGAATGTCCAGATAATACAGAAGGTCCTAGGAGTCTTGGGTTGAAGAATTCAGGAGATTGTCAGGAGGTTTCAGGGAGCTCTGGCAGATAGGTTTTGCAGTCAGCAACTTCAATGTGGAAGTCCAGAGGAAAGGGTGGGACTCCATTATATGATGGACTCATTAGGTAAGATGAAGGGCAGGTGAGTCTCCCTGGCCAGAACGTTAGAGTTCATGATGTGAAAAGTCATTACAGAAGTCCTGGAACCTGCAGGGGGCATGCAGGGTTTAGAGAAAAAGGGGGCGCCAAGGGGTCAGGGCCACCAGGACCTTACAAAGAGCCTCCGTGTCTTGTGGGATAATTGCTCTAATCTTTGTGTTCTCACTGCCACCAGCAATTTTGGAGGTCAGTCATTTCTACAAAATATCTGGGAATTGTGGTAATCTTTGTGTTCTCACTACCACCAACTATTGTGGGGGTCTCATTTCTACAAAATATCTGGGAATTGTTCTAATCTTTGTGTTCTCACTGCCACCAACTATTGTGGGGGTCTCATTTCTACAAAATATCTGGGAATTGTTCTAATCTTTGTGTTCTCACTACCACCAACTATTTTGGGGGTCAGTCATTTCTACAAAATATCTGGGAATTGTGGTAATCTGTGTGTTCTCACTGCCACCAACTATTGTGGGGGTCTCATTTCTACAAAATATCTGGGAATTGTGGTAATCTTTGTGTTCTCACTGCCACCAGCAATTTTGGGGGTCAGTCATTTCTACAAAATATCTGGGAATTGTTCTAATCTTTGTGTTCTCACTGCCACCAACTATTGTGGGGGTCTCATTTCTACAAAATATCTGGGAATTGTTCTAATCTTTGTGTTCTCACTACCACCAACTATTTTGGGGGTCAGTCATTTCTACAAAATATCTGGGAATTGATGTAATCTTTGTGTTCTCACTACCACCAACTATTTTGGGGGTCAGTCATTTCTACAAAATATCTGGGAATTGTTGTAATCTTTGTGTTCTCACTGCCACCAACTATTTTGGGGGTCTCATTTCTACAAAATATCTGGGAATTGTTCTAATCTTTGTGTTCTCACTGCCAGCAACTATTTTGGGGGTCTCATTTCTACAAAATATCTGGGAATTGTTCTAATCTTTGTGTTTTCACTGCCAGCAACTATTTTGGGGGTCAGTCATTTCTACAAAATATCTGGGAATTGTTCTAATCTGTGTGTTTTCACTGCCACCCATCAGGGGTCTCACTGATTTATAGGAGGTTTCTGGGAATTGTAATCTGTGTCTTCTCACTGCCAGCTATCAGGGGGCCCCACATACTTCTAGCAGATTTCCGAGAATTGTAATCTGTGTCTTGTCACTGGCTGCCAGCTATCAGGGTGTCTCACTGAGTTATACCAGAGTTCTGGAAATGTTTAATCTTTATACCAGAGTTGAATCAGAGTTCTGCAGCATATCTCCAATTTTTATAACAGAGATGAATCAGAGTTCTGTATATCTTCAAGCTATATATCACTCACCATGTCAGACCAAAAAGGACAGGCAGACGCTCCCAGGCACAGATAAGAGGGCAAGCAGCCTCTGTGTCGGGAGGCTGTGCCTCTGGTCGTCGTGGACATGGTGCATCCTCTGCAGGGGCACGCTTGTCCTTTCTAACTGGTGCTGGCCGTCTTAAGCAGCAGCAACATACAGAGGATTTGGTGGATTGGCTAACCAGGCCATCCTCATCCTCCCAGTCCACTGACAGCAAGGCTTGTAGTGCTTTATAGTCCACCTCAGCTGCCAAAGCATCTAATGCAGCCTCCATGTCCACAGCTACTCCTGCCGTAGCCTCACTATCACACACAGATGAGTCAGCTGAATTGTATGACTATAATGACAGTGACATGCTGCTTGAGGATGCGCAGCAACTACAGTGCTCTGAATCAATCTCTGAGGTTGAGGAAGGGAGTATAATCAACCTAGAGGAAGGGGTGCCAGTGACACACAAATAACTGGCACTCATGTTGCCCCAGCAGCTTGCTGCATACTGCCAAGTTGGCTCCAGTGACGAGAAGATAGAGGGTGATGACAATGATGATGAGGTCACTGACTCCATCTGGGTGCCTGATCGAACAGAGGAGTCAAGTGAGGAGGAGGCACAACAAACACGAGGCACAACGTCCTCTATGACCAACCATAGCACTAGCCAGTCCAAGACATCAGATGTCAGAGCTGCTCAGGTGCAGAGCGCTGTTGTCTGAAAGCACACATCCAGGAACTCTGCTGTCTGGGAGTTCTTTAAGAAATGTGCGGCAGACCGCACCATTGCTATTTGTAATCTATGTCAGATGAGGCTCAAGCGTGGGAAAGACACCGGACGCTTGGGTAACACGTGCTTGAGGCGACATATGACAACCTGCCATGCATCCCACTGGCGCAAAACTTTGCGTAGGTCCTCCTCACCTGTCTCTACCCCCACTATATGTCCTGCCATGTCATTGACTCCAACCTCCACTGACAGGGATGATGCTACAGTAATGGATGTACCAGGTCCTTCCTCACAATGTGATAGCATCCCATCAGCTGAAGATTTACGCAGTCAGATTACGTTGGCCCAGCTGCTGCAGCGTAAGAAAAAACATAGTCCCAACCATCCCCAAGCACAGTGTCTAAATGCCAGCTTAGCAAAATTACTTGCATTACAGCTGCTGCCTTTTTAGCTGGTGGACTCTGCTTCCTTCCGTGAATTTGCTGAATGTGCTGTACCACAGTGGCAGGTTCCAAAACACCATTTCTTTTCACGGAAGGCCATTCCAGCACTATACCAGCACGTGGAAGACAATGTTATTGTCAGGTGGCGTGTGCGGTTTGGGTGTGAGCCCAGCAGGCGGCGACACAGAGGGGAGGCCAGACAGGATAGCAAGCAAATAATATAGGTTTAATGAACACAAATGGAACTTGGCAGCAGGCACAGGAATAAACAGATGATGCCCCTTCTGGACAGCACAGGTAAAAGTCTAATAGCATAGGATGGTGAGCAATGTAGTCCCAGACTGCAGACAGGGTCCACAAAGAATGAATCTAGACGGCTGGCAATGGTACCTTGATTGAAGGTCAGGGAAGGTGGTGAAAGCAGTATGAGCCACCGGTAGATATCCAGACACAGGATAATGAGCTACGTAGTAGAGAGAACCCACTTGTGCAGCAACCAGGAAGTTTTAGCCAAGGTCTGAATGGAGATAGAAGCAGGATACACTTGTGGACACAGGGTACACTTGTAGGCACAGGGTACCTTTGTAGGCACAGGGTACACTTGTGCAGCAACCGAAGGTCTTGACCAAGGATCTTGGATACAGAGCAGGTGGAGATTGCAGGAAGTTCCAGGCAATGAAGGAGGGTGTACGGTGATGTATCCAGGAACAGCAGGGCAGAGTAATGGCAGGAATCAGGATAAAGACTGGAACTGAGATGATGGATACTGGAGACACTTGAAACACTGGAAGGCACTGGATGGACTTGGAGACACTGTACAGCAACAGGAAACACTGGTTCAGCTTGCAGGTATGCACACGGCCAAGTGACTTCAGTCAGGAACCTTAATGCAGAACCAACCTTGCTGGGTCTCTCTGCTATTTATGGTGGCTTAATAGCAGATGGGTTTCAGCTGTAACTCCCAGGCTGGACAGGAAAACCCAGGCTGGATCTCCAGGAACCTGGACAAGGTGCTGAGCCTGGGCAAAACCTGGAAATGAAATCCAAGAAAGAGATCCAGGGCAAAGTTCTTAGAGCCAGGCTGTGCATTACAGGTACATAAGCAGTCTTTCAAAGGTGGGGCATGACAGTTATGGAGTCATTGGGAAAGGCAGTCAGCAGCAAGGTGCACATGACTTTGGACATGTAGCCCAGCAAGCATGGACAGGGCTGTTACATTTCCTTCACGGCACACTGGGTAACTCTGCTTGCAGCTGGGAGGGATCCAGGACGGGTCTCTGTGCTGGAGCTTGTTCATCCACCACGCCTCCAGAAAGCTGCTTGTATGAGGTCTTTCTGCTCCACCACCACCTCTCCCTCTTCCTCCTCCTTCTCTGTCTCTGGCGAAGTGGAAGTTAAA
Organism: Leptobrachium leishanense; assembly: GCA_009667805.1. Lineage (NCBI taxonomy): Eukaryota > Metazoa > Chordata > Amphibia > Anura > Megophryidae > Leptobrachium > Leptobrachium leishanense. The sequence continues at coordinate 228,776 of CM019065.1, read as the reverse complement.
CTGACGCGTGACAGGGGCTACGCAATGGCTCGAGCAAAAAGATGCCATACTATGCTTGAGCTTGGTTTGTTTAGGGGACAGTAGCCACACCGGGCCAGAAATTCTTTCAGCTCTGCAGGGGCAGGTGCAGAGATGGTTAACACCATGCCAGCTTCAGCTGGGAATGGTAGTCTGTGATAATGGCAGCAACCTTCTCTTCACCCTACGCCTGGGTAAGTTGACGCATGTACCATGCCTAGCACATGTTCTAAATCTGGTGGTACAGTGTTTCCTAACCAGGTGCCCAGGGCTGGCAGAGCTTCTCAGCCAGGCCAGAAAAGTCTGCAGCCACTTCAGACAGTCATTCCCAGCAAGTGTTCGCCTGGCAGAAATTCAAAGAGAATTCCACCCTCCCACAAACCGTCTGATCTGTGACATGCCCACCAGGTGGAACTCGACATTAGCAATGCTGCAGCGTCTGCACAAGCAGCAGAGGGCCATCACCGAGTACCTGTGTAAGTATGGCACAAGGACAGGTTCAGATCAACTTGTTTTTTTCCCCCCCGCAGTGGCTGATGATCAAGGATGCATGCACTGTACTGTCACCATTTGAGGAGGCAACGAGGATGGTGAGCAGGGACATTGCATACATCAGTGACACAATTCCTTTAGTGTTCCTGCTGGAGCACACTCTGCGGGGAATTATAGGTGTGGTTCTAGAGGAAGAGCAGTGGGAGGAAAAGGAGGCCTTCCCTAGCTCTCAAGGCCCCAGTCTTTCCACAGACAGCATTCCAGCGGGTCCTCCTCAGATCAGACAGGAGGAGGATGAGGAGAAGGAGGAATATTTAAGTAGTAGGGGCATTGAAAGTGGGGATTCCTCAAGGGAGGGTTTTGTGTGCCCAGAAACACAAGGACTAGTACGTGGCTGGGAGGAGGAAGTGCACGATGGGGTCATTCTCCTCATTGACCAGGAAGACTCAGAAGCTAATGCCACCTCCAACCTACGCTGCATGGGCTCCCTTATCCTGCAAAGCCTGGTAAAGGACCCCAGGATTTGTGCTATCAAGGAGAGGGATCATTACTGGTTGGCAAGCCTTCTTGATCCATGATACAAGGGTAAAGTTGCAGAGCTCATCCTGCCCACACAGAGGGAGAACAGGATGAAAAAACTTGAGGGCGCTCTAAAGCGACACTTGTGTAACACCTTTCCAGGCACTGGTAGGTTACCAAGTGATGACACAGGTGCTTCTGAGGCTGCGGATGATCAGAGGAATAGTGGTGAAGGCGGGTCCGCTTGACTGATGCCTTTTTAAATTTTTTAGTCCACGACGCCCAGGGACATCAAATGTAGGCACCCATTGTCAGCGTCTTCACCGTATGGTGCAGAACTACCTAGGGGCAAGGGCAGACCTGGATACCGTTCCAGCAGATGATCCACTGGCTTACTGGGTGTTGAGATTGGATCACTGGCCAGAACTTAGCCAATATGCTATGCAGCTACTAGGTTGCCCTTCATCCAGCGTGCTTTCTGAAAGGACGTTCAGTGCCGCTGGAGGTTTTGTCACAGACAAAAGAGTGCGTCTGTCCACCGACTGTGTAGACCGGCTGACAGTTATAAAAATGAATCAGTCCTGGATCAGCAGCTATCAATCCCCTGATGCTGACGTAACGGAATAGATCGGGGATGTCTTCTGCATTCACAAAACCTCCACCACTGAACTCTTCCACAATACCACAAAGGGGTTACGGTGTGAAGGCACTTGCTGCCACCAAAGGCACAATATTTGGCTGCACTGACGCCATTACCAGATTTATATCATTTTAATTTTTTGAACCGCAGGGTGCAACCCTGCACTCTTCCACAATACCACAAAAGAGTTACGGTGTGAAGGCACTTGCTGCCACCAAAGGCACAATATTTGGCTGCACTGACGCCCGTACCAGATCTATATAATTTTATTTAATTTTTTTTTAGAATGAAAAGTTTTTATTTCAACAATGCAAAAATACAGAAATATTAAGCAGTACAATACTTCTTCAGTGCAGCAGACATTTTTTAGGGCACGAGTAATTACATTTAGTCCGCAGTATAAGTTCCACATTACAAATCTGCCGTTACAGAAGGAAATAAAGCAATATCGCATATATATAGCTTTACCGAATAGGGCTACTAGAACATAAATCAGGACTCCATTGTCTTATGCTGCATTCAATGTGCACAATATTATCAACAGGTAGCCAGAAGCAGTCAGCGGTGTGATACTAAACATGGCAAACATAAGGTTCGCAACTCATCTGACCACCCTCAATGTTGTCCCCTGCAACACTGACAACGCTCATATAAGTCACTAGGTAGTATACAATGATTAGCTTTAAGATAATGGGTATTCAAGAAGAGGTCCTTATGAGGGCCTTGGAAGATAATAAGGGGGGTGGTATGGAGGTAAAGACATGTATAAGCAGGAAAAAACGCTAATGAGAATAATGAAAGGGGGAGTAAGCGAAAGAAGAAGTGTAGAAGAAGAAAGAAGAGAGAAGGATGGGCAAAGAGGCTTCAGCTCTCATGCAAGGCCAATAGAATCTGTCTCGCACCAGCTTAAAAGTTCTCTCAGCACCCAAATGTCCATGCTCATCATGTAGCGATCGCAGCACACTCTCTCTATGCTTAGTGGGAAGGAATAGCTGTTGAGTCTCTTCAGCATTGGTTGAGGGGCCCCTTCGGTAGACCACCCCATCCAACATCTTCAACCGTTCCCACTCTTTGTGGACCAATCTGGCTCCATCCGGGGAATTGGTCAGCAGAATTTCCCGCTGGTTCGCAGTTAGGGCCTTTATGGTCAATGCAATTAAAGGGTCTCTGGCCTGATCCGCTTTCAGGTCCTGTTTCGAAAAGGTAGGTAGACTTTCATCCCTCAATTGCGTAGGGTTGCAGTAGAACTCAGGAACAGCCGCAGCCATGACTCCTATGGCCTCCGCTTCAATCCCTCCCTTGACCCGGCGCTCTGCTCCTTGACACAAAGCTTGCACCCCGTCTGGAGTCAACTGAGTCCATTCTGTAGTGTAGGGTCTTCTCGATAAAGCATCAGCATCTCGATTATTCACCCCAGGGCGATACTTCAGGCTGAACCGAAACCCTGACAGAGCGGCCAACCACCGATGTCCCGTTGCGTCCAGTTTCGCAGTAGTAAGAACGTAGGTAAGAGGATTGTTATCCGTTTTTATCACAAACTCGGCTCCATACAGATAGTCCTTTAACTTGTCCACCACTGCCCACTTTAAGGCTAGGAACTCCAGCTTGTGGGTAGGATAGTTCTTTTCTGAAGGCGTAAGGCTCCTGCTCACATACGCTACAGGCCTCAGCAATCCACCATACTCCTGATACAGGACTCCTCCTAGACCTTCTCTGCTGGCATCCACATGTAACTCATACGGCTTGTGAGGGTCCGCGTAAGCCAAAACAGGAGCTTGAGTTAGACTCTCTTTCAGCTTCAAGAAAGCACCTTCACATTGACTAGTCCATTCGCCCTGTATGGACTCTCGAGCTTTCCTTGGTCCTGGAGCTGACGGATTTCGGTCAGAGACCTTGCAGCCTTCTTCGGTGTTTTCCTTCTGTAGGAGTTTGTTCAGTGGTTGAGCTATTTTTGCGAATCCTCCTACAAATCTTCGATAATATGAACAGAACCCCAAGAAAGATCTAAGTTCAGTGACGTTTCTGGGTCTGGGCCAAGAAGCTACGGCCTCCAACTTCCGAGGATCTGTCGAAACACCTTCTGCTGAGACCACATGTCCCAGATACGTAACAGACGGTAGACAGAATTGGCATTTCTCCAGAGACAGTTTCAATCCCTCTTCATGGAGCCTCTTCAAGACCTTCTCCAAACGTTGCTCATGCTCTTCCAGAGTCTTCCCAAACACGATTATGTCATCCAGGTACACTAATACTTCGATCAGATTCATGTCCCCGACTGTCTTCTCCATTAACCGTTGGAACGTGGCTGGAGCCCCTGTAAGGCCTTGAGGCATTCTGTTAAATTCAAAGAACCCCAGTGGGCAGATGAACGCAGTTTTCTCTTTGTCTTCGGGATGTATTGGTATCTGGTGATACCCACTTTTCAGGTCTAGCACGCTAAACCATTTTGCTCCAGACAAACACTGTAAGGCATCTTCTATCCGAGGAGTAGCATATTGGTCTGGGATGGTTCTCCGGTTCAACATGCGGTAGTCTATGCATAGGCGGACAGAACCGTTCTTCTTCCGGACCATGACTATTGGAGATGCGTATGGACTCCTGGACTCTTGAATCACCTTGGTTCTTTGCAATTCATTCAGCTGTTCTCGCAGATTATCCAAGTCTCCCAGCGGAACTCGCCTTGACCTTTCACGAAACGGCTTGTCCTCTTGTAATTGAATGCGGTGCTCAGTACTTTTAGCTAGGCCCACGTCGAACTCATCTTTCGAGAACAATTCTCTCCACTTTAGAACTTGAGACTGAAGACGTTTCTTCCACTCGGATGAAATGGGAGCGTCCTTGGGGTAGAATCTTTCATCTGGAATCTCTTTATCCACTCCCCCTCCTAAATCGGTGGAGAGGGGCGTAGCGGACTCTACTTGCCCGATAGGCATCCGTGCTTTAAGGACTACGGGAGAATCAGACACATTGCACACGCTGACTGAGACTCTTCCTCGTGTTCTTTTCAGAGCTTTAGTGGAGATTATTTCAGGGATTACTTCGACTCCGGCTTCACTCCCATGATTAAAATCGGTTTCCAGCACCACATAGGGACCAGGTTGCGACCCGTTCTACTTGACTGAAGCCCGGAAACTCGCTACTTCTCCTGCTTGCAGAACCTTCTCTGTTCCTTCTAATCTCCATAGGCGCCCCACTTCGGCAGGTGCCTTCTGTTCTTCGACCATCCTCTGATAGACTGGACGTAACATTGGGTGTACTCCTTGAGTAGAACCTTCTTCCAATACGATAGGTGTCAGGAGACGCCGCACCAAATCAGTATTCGTCCCCACTATCATGGAACTTCTGTTTGCACCTGAGGGTCGAGGACACACAATGGCCAACGCATCACAACCTCCGGACTGTCCGATGACTTCGGATCCGATCTCCAATTTCACCTGTAGATACCCGTCATAAGGGAGTTATGGATCCCGGAAACGAGCCCCCACGTGTAGCGCTCACTCCCGGAGGAGCTGCTGAAAATGAACCACGGGTCAGTCTCCCCGCACTAGGGAATAAATATACTCCAGCACAGTTGTGGATTTTATAATTTATATAGTTTACTAGAGTAAAAAGCATATAATCAGACACGGTGTTCGTAGATATATTTACAGTATTTCGTATCGCGGTAAACGCGCAGCGGAAAAGAAATACGAGGCTTCGTATTTCGGGAAAACGCAGCCGAACAGAAAAAAAATACAATGCTTCGTAATTTCGAGAAACGCGTAGCGGAAAAGAGAATGCAATATTTGGTAATTCGAGAAACGCGCAGCGGAAACAAAATAAGATGCGAACCTTTACCCCTTTTTGGGAGATTAGGGAGTGAGTCCCGCACAGGTTAAGTCCCGGACTGTAAGTGTATGTGTGTGTTATGGTACCCGGGTACTATTCAACTGGCCAGTGAATTACTTATAGCGATGTCTTCGACTAGTCAAGTTGGGGCCCTGTGGGTTTTGAAGACAACAGCAGCGTGCTTTCTTGACTTTATAAACCGGCCTTGGAGGCCTCTCACCCATCCGCTCGATCACCAAGGCTCCGCCGACCCAGGACGCCTCTCCGCTTGATGCCTTGCTGGGATACCCGCTACTGGATCTGTGGTCAGGCTTTCTTTGCTCCGGCCCGGACTTGTCCATCTACCGCCTGCTCTCCCATCCAATTGACTTGCGGTACTCCTTACTCGGGGTCCTCTGCTTGCCTTGCTAGCAGCTTGGGTAATGTCTGCGGATAACTAGGGCTCCGTCTGGTAAAGCTGGATAATCTGGATTGGAATCCTGGTAGGCCCCACCTGCGCTCCGGCCTAGCTAGTGTTCCGCTCAGCAGCACTGTGTCCTGTCTGCTTCACTCCCTGGCGCGCTCTGCCGCGCTCTCCACGAGGCTCAGGATGTCACTCGGCGTATCCCGCCCACTTCCTGTGTCAGTTCCTAGAGCATGCCGGGAAATGTAGTCCCAATGTCCAGTGTCTCTTATCGCGCTTTCTCTCCCTCCGGTGGCCAAAAATAGGTACTGCCACAGTAAGGTTTTAAACACAGCGCTACACTATATATATATATATGACTCCAGACATGCTTTTAAGGTAGTGCATGATTTTGGCCAGATTTGGAAGCAGATAGGATTTGTGACAGTGCACGGTAAAGGTTTCTCTCATGCAGATTGTTGTAAAAGAATTATTGTCAGTAATTGTTATCAGAAAGGATTGCTAATGTTTAATGCCAAACCCACACCAACGCTTCAGACCCAGTGTCACAAGGTAATGCTGTATTTAGCAGACGCAGTGTCACAAGGTAATGCTGTATTTAGCAGACGCAGTGGCAAAACAGGCTGCTGTAGCAGCTACTCCACACCCAGACTATGACACTCATCCGGCCATCCAGAGATTGATGGTAATGATACTACAATTGTACCAAGATCGAGATATAGTAAACCTCCAGGCTACGGCCTCAGAGGCAGATTTTTAAGCTTTGGGAAACTGTATGACAAAAGGATATATGAATGGCCTTTAGTCATACAACGAGGGGAAGTTGAGTATTATGAAAGCAGTTACCCCCCCTTTATTTTTATTACCCCTCTTTTATTTTTATTTCATACTTCATGGTGTCAGACATATCGATAAAGAACAGACAGCTAAGGCTTTAGCAGCGAGGTTTGTATGTAAAGATAGGGGCTCGCGTTATAACAGATGATATTTGTGTAGCACAGGCAGAATATGTGACGCACTTGATTAGTAAATTGAACGGCATCTACGGTGATAGATCTTTCTTTTTTACCTCCAGATCAAGTGGTGGTCAAGCAGATAATCAGGAGGAACAAGGAGGACGCAAGCAGGATAACGATGGCTTACAAGCGATGGATGGATCACAGCCAAGCAGAAGCAAGCAAGGAGGTACAGCCAGGACCAGTTATCGGGAGGCCGGGGTTTCCCCCCACACAGTCAGGACCAGTTATCGGGAGGCCGGGGTTTCCCCCCACACAGTCAGGACCAGTTATCGGGAGGCCGGGGTTTCCCCCCACACAGTCAGGACCAGTTATCGGGAGGCTGGGGTTTCCCCCACACAGTCAGGACCAGTTATCGGGAGGCCGGGGTTTCCCCCCACACAGTCAGGACCAGTTATCGGGAGGCCGGGGTTTCCCCCCACACAGTCAGGACCAGTTATCGGAGGCCGGGGTTTCCCCCACACAGTCAGGACCAGTTATCGGGAGGCCGGGGTTTCCCCCACACAGTCAGGACCAGTTATCGGGAGGCGGGGTTTCCCCCCACACAGTCAGGACCAGTTATCGGGAGGCCGGGGTTTCCCCCCACACAGTCAGGACCAGTTATCGGGAGGCCGGGGTTTCCCCCCACACAGTCAGGACCAGTTATCGGGAGGCCGGGGTTTCCCCCACACAGTCAGGACCAGTTATCAGGAGGCCGGGGTTTCCCCCCACACAGTCAGGACCAGTTATCGGGAGGCCAGGGTTTCTCCCCCAAACAAGTGACTCTTGAAGAATTTGGAGACTTTCGTGATAAAGAAAGAGTGACACTTATAAGTAGGAGGGGAAGATCAATCCCCTGAGTCTCATGAACTGACTCCCCTGATATTATGTTGTGCTGTAACTTGGGGCTTTATCACACTTTACTTTATTATCATTTTTTTTACATTCATGGTGTGTCTGAAAGATGAAACACACAGTCAGGATATCGGTTCTAACTTGGGATTGGTTAGCAATACGAGGGAACTCAGTGAGTCCTCATGGAAAAGATAATATGTATATGAATCCAATAAGTTGATCTTTAAGGAATCTCAGAAGAATGACTCGTGCTAGATATGTAGTCAGGCCCCGCACAGCTTATAATATGAGTTTCTATTCACAGGTTTTCCTATTAATGACACGGCTTTACAAGAATTAATTGATCATGGTAATTTAACTCAATATAGTGTGATAGAGAAGGAACCTGCCCGCGTCCATTTGCAGAGACATGTTAATGATGTAGCCCTGTGATTCAGGAACTTATCATGACTTTAAAGTGTCACCTATAAACCTGACTATTTTATTTAGATGTAAGATGTATGAGGAGGCTCCTGTGTTCACAATTTATAATTTTGCATCGACACCAACTAGTGACAGCAGATTTTTTACCCAACAGATAGTGTTTTTTCTATTCGGTTGGTGTATATATATATAGCCTAAGTAGTAGAACAGGGTTATCTTTTATGGTAAATAGGCAACAAAGGTAAAACCCTCCGAGCATTCGAAACCTTGTTTCTTAGGGCTTATAGTAGATAAATGTTAAACACACACATATTTAGATGTTGCTATTTTAGTTGTTTCTTTAAGATGAATTGTAGTATTTTAACGCCACAACCCCACACCTATCCTTTAATTAAATTGCACTACATACTTAGCTTAGCTAGTGCTGGTCATGGTAAAACAGATGACTACCAGCATCCATAGCAACTTATGAGAGTAGACAATACTTAATACGGGTTATCCCTATAGCTGCAATTTAAGCATCCTTCTCCCATTCCCTTTTGTTTATATATTTTAGTATAATAAGTGTTACTGCTCGCTGTCACCAGTGATTATTGTGTTCCCACTCTTGGAGAAGAGGGCTGCATGGTCAGGGTGTCTCCCTGGGTCATTCTTGCGTGGGTTTAAATCCTGCGTCCGGCTAAGAGTGACCCGGCCTCTGAAGTACTGGGCGGGCATGGGAACGTGACAGTGTTGTGTTTTTAGTTTATTGATCACGATGTGATAAAAATGATGGATTGATGGAATGCACCCAATACGAGCAGGCTGCTATAAAAATATACGACATGAGTTTATGCTGATGCCTTCAGTGATCTTTGCTCTAATTAGCATTCTATGACATATACTATCTCCTAAATAAAGAGAGATAATAGCTGAGAAGCCTAGTCCCTGTAATAAATATAATTACTACAAATACAAAGTGTATGAGTATAAAGCATCTATCAATTAATAAAATACATGTGTGTATATATATATACAATGTTACAGCGAAAATACAGCAACTGTCAGACAATTAATATAGTATAATAATAATTATTGCTGCTGATACTCATCTCATCTCGGCGAGCAGCAAAGAAAAGAGAAGAGTCAATGGTGGTCAGAGGATTTGAAGAGTTGGACTGTACCATTGTTATCTGTTATGTATATATACTGTTTAAACGTGTTTTTTTCACTCTCAAAATACTTTGTTGTGGTATTTGAGAGATTGTTCTTTGCTGCTATCGGCGTAAGTAAAGAAAAGATAGCATAATAAGAGCCTCCGTGTCTTGTGGGAGAATTGAGCATCTCCTTTTCGCTCGATAAAGCTGTGTTATGTCACCAAAAACACAGACTAATCTCTGTACTCAGCCCCTGTGTTCAAACAGGACTGGTTTTCATTAGTGAGGAAAAACCTCAATCAAATCCATTAATGTTTGCCAATGGGCCTACAAAACCAAACAATTTATCATGACACCCCTTAAGGTGCCTCTACTCCCCGTTTTCGGGACCAATTTGACTGGTTAAGGATGTGAATAATTTCCGGATCTAACTCGGGGTTACATTAAGCTTATGTGACAAAGTTGGGGCTGGACACTCAGCCCTCAAATTACTTCTGGTTTGTTTATCCATTGACATACGGATATGCTGTTCTATATAACCAGCCACATGCTCTATGTGTGTCCATTCCACTGACCGGGGATGTTTTAATTGCTCTGGTACAAACATTGAATTTCTTACAGCATCTACCGGATCAATAAGCGGTTTTTAGAATCAGTGGAATCAGGTGAGGAAACTGAATGTGACGCCTCAGGAGAGGAGACCGGATCGTACTCCGGCTCAGAGGAATTCACCTCACAATCTGACATTGCTTCCTCTCTAGAATGTTCTGAGGAGCTGCCGGTATCTTTGCGCCTCTAGCGCGCTTCCACTTTCTTTGTCAGCCGGAGTTAACTGGCTCCTTTTTTCGTCACAGTGATGTGCTGTGGAAATTCATTACAAGTACGGGTAGACGTAGGTTTTATGAGGGATATTTTTTGGGAGTTGCTCTTCTCCCTCATTGAAGTCTCAGGGACCTCATTATCCTGTCAGGAATCACTAGATAAAAATCTATCTGAAACTGGGGAAGTTATAGATGAACGTCTGGCCAAGTGATTTTCCAGCACTCTCACCATAGTATGTTGTAAATGAAATGTGAACGCCGACAGAGCCTCAATAAGGGCGTCTGCCGGGTTACTCACATGGGGCGTGGGTATAAGGGCACCTGGGGTAACTGGCAGGGTCGGATTAGCCATATTCTGCTATATTTTTCAGGAAGAAAAACTCGTCGTTTAAAACCGCTGCTTAGTCCGTCTGAGGTAAGTAGCCGCGGCGTACTGCACATGCGCGAGCCGCCACGAGCTTTACCTCAGAGACTAATGGCGCGAAGCCGCTCCTCTCTGTGACTGAGCTGCGGGGGAAGCGCTGAAAGACTGTAGTAACCGCCGGACAGACAGAATAGTTTCTCCGGAGGGAACACAAATGGAATAAAATGCAGTTCTGCAAAACTACCCTAAAAATTTACCCTCTCCTACAAAAAACAAGTTCTCTCAAATATTCATAATAAAATATAAATGACTTTACCCCAATAGGATGTGTGTACTGAAAGTGTGTAGTAACACAAGAATACACTACACAGTATACAAATGAAACGTAAATATGCAACAATACTGCAAACAATTTTAATATTGAGCTTGATGCTAATACTTATCTCGGCGAGCAGCAAAGAAAAGAGCCAAGGGATACCAGGACGATTTATGGAGCGGTCTACCGGACGATTGGACAGCAGGGAGCTGGACTGTACCATTACCTGCTATTGTTATATGTATTGTTAATCTATCTTTCTCTCTAAATACTTTTGTTGTATTTGAGAGATTTTCTTTGCTGCTATCAGCTTAAGTAAAGGATAGAATACTCGCCTCGGTGTCTTTTGGGATAATTCACAGATTCCCCTATTAGCATGACGGGGAATCATTATTGTAATAAAGACACGGAGGCGAGTATTATTCCACCCGATAATTGGGTTATTCCCACCCTTTATATTTGGTTATTAGGTTTTGATGTTTCAGTAGTCATTACGGATTTTTTCAAACCTTCTTGTTATAAGCTCTTGGTGATCTTTAATACATTTATTTTCCGACAGCCTAAACTTCATGTCGAAGCTTTCATTGGATGATGAAGAGTTCTTCCGTTCTGTTCGTTGGAGAAGAGCTTGAGCTTCATGTTGGAGTTTCGTGTTGGAGTTTTTCTTTGACGGATGAATATTCTTCCGTGTTTGAGCTTCAAGTTGAAGTCTACGTTGAAGGTTTTAACTTCCAGTTGGAATTTGTCAAAGGATGATTATTCTTCCATTGTTTCCATTTCAATGACGATGTTGACCCGTCTCGCAAGGGTTACCAGGGAATTTATGGAGCGGTCTAAATGACGATTGGACAGCAGGGAGCTGGACTGTACCACTACCTGCTATTGTTAAACTGTATTTTTCTCTCCAAATACTTTTGTTGTTGTATGAGAGATTTTCTTTGCTGCTATCGGCTTAAGTAAAGAAAAGATAGCATAATACTCGCCTCCGTGTCTTTATTATAAAATTATGCTTCCCCATCATAATAGGGGAATCTGGAAATGCAATGACAGCGTGTAACTTTACACGCTTTGCGCACACAAGTTATTGGATGAGGGTCTCTGTTCTATTCTGATATTTGGTTTTGAGGTGCTGAGTTCATTAAAGCACTGCTGCAGCACATCTTTAATAACAGCGTATCCAGGCCAAAAGTGGTAGAGTGCCCCTCCTAAAATAGACGCCTGGGTCCTGACACTGGTGAATGCAAATAGTGTAATATGCAATCATTTGGTCCACAAGAAAGATGTTCCCAAGCAAGTTTTTATGTTATTTTTATTGAGAAATTTAGGAAACAGACATTTGTGAACATTTTTAAAGAAATATTTAGCAAGATTTTAATATTAAATGATACAACGCAGAGACCAGAAAAAAAGATTCCGATCCCTTATTTTGCTTCTAGAAGGTTACATGCAAGAGTTAAAAACAAAAACTGAGAGAATTAAAAATAATAATATATCAGACTATTCAGGATAAACATCTATTCATTGGTTTATGATCAGCGGCGGCCGTGACAAGACCAGCTACTTGCAGATTTGTTTTTTCTCCATTCAATAGATGTCAAATTAGGAAGATTCAAAAGCGCAACTGAGTAAGCTAGGGGTCGGGAGGGAAGAGGCAGGGGTTCAGGAGGACCTATTTACACGCCGAGTGGAAAGTCATAAAGGCAGGGGATAAGATCATGGCGATCCCATTACAGATTTTGCTGATCCTTGACTCAATTCTCTTCATCGCTGTCGTCAGGACTGATAGCGGGGCTTGTAAGACTGTATGTGGGAGACGTCGGGCTGTAACCAGGTGATGTGGGCGAATACGTGGAGCCTTTTGGGCTGGTAGGGGAGTAGGTGGGGGAAGTAGGCGAGTATTTTGGAGAGGTTGGAGAGTAGGTAGGAGAAGTAGGTGAGTATTTTGGAGAGGTCGGTGTATAGACGGGTGATGTTGGAGAGTATGTTGGAGATGTAGGAGAATATTTTGGGGTTGTGGGAGAGTAGGTGGGAGATGTTGGAGAGTATTTGGGTGAAGTGGGAGAGTACTTTGGAGAGGTTGGGGAATACTTTGGAGACGTGGGTGTGTACTCTGGGGAGCTGGGGCTGTAGGAAGGACTGGTTGGAGTATATTTTGGGCTTGTTGGGCTGTAACTGGGTGAACTTGGGCTGTAACTGGGTGAACTGGGCGTGTAGCTTGGAGACTGCGGAGTGTAGCGCGGGCTGGATGGAGAGTAGCTGGGCGAAGTAGGGGAGTAGCTTGGGCTTGTAGGGCTGTAATTGGGAGATGTAGGAGAGTAACTGGGAGAGGTTGGGCTGTAGCTGGGAGATGTGGGCGAGTAGCTAGGAGAGGTTGGTGTATAATTTGGTGATGAGGGCGAGTAGTTGGGAGACGTGGGCGAGTAAGAGGGAGATGTTGGACTGTATGAAGGAGAGGTGGGGGAATAACTGGGTGATGTGGGGGAGTAGCTGGGTGACGTGGGGGAGTAGCTGGGTGATGTGGGGGAGTAGCTGGGTGACGTGGGGGAGTAGCTGGGTGACGTGGGGGAGTAGCTGGGTGACGTGGGGGAGTAGCTGGGGGAGGTTGGAGAGTAGCTAGGTGATGTGGGGGAGTAGCTGGGAGAGGTTGGAGAGTAGCTGGGAGATGTGGGGGAGTAGCTGGGAGAGGTTGGAGAGTAGCTGGGAGAGGTTGGAGAGTAGCTAGGAGAGGTTGGAGAGTAGCTGGGAGAGGTTGGAGAGTAGTTTGGGCTGGTGGGAGAGTAGGATGGAGATGTAGGGCTGTAGGAAGGAGAGGTGGGAGAATAACTTGGACTCTGGGGAGTGTATCCACCAGGACTTCGTGGCTCATAAGCTGGAGAAGTAGGCGAGTAGCTGGGAGACATGGCACCACCTGAAATAAAGAGAAAGATGGTTTAAAAAGCTAGCCGCGCCAGGCATGTGGAAACATCGCAAGAAAAAGAATTTCAGGAGTCTGTCCTGTTCATGCATTGAGGGAAAGACTCCATCACTTACCCGGAGATGGAATATAGGGACTGGATGGTCCTGGAGACCCAGGAGAACCAGGGGTTGGAGACCAGGCAGGGGAATAGCCTGGGCTGAAGCCACTGGCATCAGACGCGGCACTAGGAGAGAAGCCGGCAGCACCCGGAGTCATGCCGCTTCCTGAAAAGTAGAAGAGAATCCCTGTAATGCCTCCACAATAAGGGAACAAAAAGTGCAAACAAAAGTATTCCTACACATTAGGGTCTATTCACAAAGCATAGAAGAGGGGATCCCTTAGGTGGCCCGGGATAGCAACGGCCCCGAAGATGGCAACAGCCGGGCCTGTCGCTGGACGTTCGGTGCAATTCAACATCCTGTGAATAGACACGATCGTCTCTATGGGGCGGTTTCGGTGCTGCCGCATTGCAGAGTGTGCTGTTGATACGCCGGTATTTGGAGGACTTAGGGACGACATGAACTGGCACCGGACGGGGAAATTCAGGTGTTTCACCCCCTGCAGAGATACAGCCAATAACATCTTTCAGATCTCCCCTATATACATACATACCCACACTGGGGGACCAGGCTCCGTACGCAGGGGTCGCTCCCTGATTCCATGGGGTCATTGCAGGGGACATGCCGCCCGCCGGGCTCGGAGCCGTTCCAAAGAACATGCCAGTTGCTGTGGAAAAAAGAAGTTATGTCGTTCACTCAGATCTGAAAGTCCTCCTAAAAGCCCATGAGTTCCAGGTTTCACACCTGGCCATTCAAACCCCACAACCAGCTCAGAGACCGGCACAACCCGTACACGCATGGACTGCCCTGCATTGTGCCCACAGGGTGTTCTCACAATCTGAACCTAGGAAAGCACACACGTCCTCCGCTTACTCGAATCCCAACCGACCACATCCCCTCCAAAACTTACGCCCAACTGCTCCGAGTCCTGGGATGTTGGTGGGGATCTCCATCCCAAATTTACACTTCTCTGCATCGAGTAACAAGTCAAAGCAGCCGGTCCCTGCAGGAGCAAGCTGGCCCAACATGATGTTTTCAGACACCCCCTTCATGGGATCGGTTTCTCCATGAGCCGCGGCTTCCATGAGCACGTCCACCTGCGGAGACCAAGGAGAGATTCACCACCAGTTCAGCCAGCCAGGAGTGAGAGTCCAATGGAAAGGACACTTACGGTCTCCTCAAAGGAACATTTCATGAGCGGCCCCGTGTCTTGACGGTTGACACCATGACGGGTGATTGCCATGAGATGCCCCCTACAGGTCATGGTGTCACACAGCAGTGCCAAGTGACGGTAATTTACATACGACCCATCGAAGGAGATGACGTGGTACAACTCTCTTTCCAAAGCTTTCCTGACCGCCTCGATTCCCAGGACCTGCAGAGGGAGACAGCAGAGAGTCATGGCGGCTCCTATTCAGGCAGGGACAGGTTTGTAGGGACGGAATCTTTTCTTACCGTGAAGATTTCCACAATGTCGTTGGACGTGGTTCGTACAGGATCCACATCTTTTTCACTTAAGACTCGCATCAAGCTGACGCCGTCCGTCTCCAGAATCCACTCCTGCAGGGCTTTAAACTCCCCGTCCTCCGTGATGATGATCTTCTTCTTATTGTCAGTTTGAGGCAAATGCATATAGACCTGTGGACCACCACGACAAATTATATATATATATATATATATATTACACACACACACAAATACACACAATGTAATGGCCCCCGCAACCCGACAAGCACAACTACCATACCGGAGACAGGCTACGGGGGAGGGGTACACTGGTGACAGGTTAAGAGCAGACCAGGCTGTGATGTCTGCAGGAGGTTACCTTGCTGATCTGCTCAATGCCCTGCAGCGTCATGTCTGTCAACATGTTTGACTCAATGCAACGCAAAAACACGTCATCGTCCATCTTATCCACCACTTCTTCTTCCTGAGGACGACAGGTTAACGGTATTTAATAACAAACCCACACTCTCCTCCCGCCACAATCCTCCCACCACACCACCTCCCAGCATCCCATCGCCACGCTCCCCCGTACCGCCCAGCTCCTCCCCCATCGCATCCCATCGCCACGCTCCTCCCCCCCACCGCCCAGCATCCCATCGCCACGCTCCTCCCCCCCCACCACCCAGCATCCCATCGCCACGCTCCCCCCCCCACCGCCCCGCATCCCATCGCCACGCTCCTCCCCCCACCGCCCGCATCCCATCGCCACGCTCCTCCCCCCACCGCCCCGCATCCCATCGCCACGCTCCTCCCCCCCACCGCCCCGCATCCCATCGCCACGCTCCTCCCCCCCACCGCCCCGCATCCCATCGCCACGCTCCTCCCCCCCACCGCCCCGCATCCCATCGCCACGCTCCTCCCCCCACCGCCCCGCATCCATCGCCACGCTCCTCCCCCCCCGCCCCGCATCCCATCGCCACGCTCTCCCCCCCCACCGCCCCGCATCCCATCGCCACGCTCCTCCCCCCCACCGCCCGCATCCCATCGCCACGCTCCTCCCCCCCACCGCCCCGCATCCCATCGCCACGCTCCTCCCCCCCACCGCCCCGCATCCCATCGCCACGCTCCTCCCCCCCCACCGCCCCGCATCCCATCGCCACGCTCCTCCCCCCCCACCGCCCAGCATCCATCGCCACGCTCCTCCCCACCCACCGCCCAGCATCCCATCGCCACGCTCCTCCCCACCGCCCCGCATCCCATCACCACGCTCCTCCCCCCCCACCGCCCCGCATCCCATCACCACGCTCCTCCCCCCACCGCCCCGCATCCATCGCCACGCTCCCCCCCCCACCGCCCCGCATCCCATCGCCACGCTCCTCCCCCCACCGCCCCGCATCCATCGCCACGCTCCCCCCCCCACCGCCCAGCATCCCATCGCCACGCTCCTCCCCCCCAGCATCCCATCGCCACGCTCCTCCCCCCAGCATCCCATCGCCACGCTCCTCCCCCCAGCATCCCATCGCCACGCTCCTCCCGCCCAGCATCCCATCGCCACGCTCCTCCCCCCCAGCATCCCATCGCCACGCTCCTCCCCCCAGCATCCCATCGCCACGCTCCTCCCCCCCAGCATCCCATCGCCACGCTCCTCCCCCCCAGCATCCCATCGCCACGCTCCTCCCCCCCAGCATCCCATCGCCACGCTCCTCCCCCCAGCATCCCATCGCCACGCTCCTCCCCCCAGCATCCCATCGCCACGCTCCTCCCCCCCACCACCCAGCATCCCATCGCCACGCTCCTCCCCCCACCGCCCAGCATCATAGAAACATAGAAAAATGGCGTCAGATAAGAACCTTTTCGGCCCATCTAGTCTGCCCAATTACATGGATACTTGACCTGGATTTATCTTTTGTTTAGGATAGCCTTATGCCTATCCCATGCCTGCGTAAATTCAATTACTGTTTTGGCCTCTACCACTTCAACTGGAAGACTGTTCCATTTATCCACCACCCTCTCAGTAAAATAATGCTTCCTGATGTTACTTTTAAACCTTTGCCCCTCTAATCTAAGACTATGTCCTCTTGTTTTGCTACTTTGTTTCCTTTTAAATATACTCCCTTCCTCTACCTTGTGGATTCCCTTTACGTATTTAAATGTTTCTATCATATCTCCTCTGTCTCGTCTTTTTTCCAAGCTGTACATGTTAAGATCATTAAGCCTTTCCTGGTAACTTTTCTCCTTCAAGCCGTACACCATTTTAGTAGCCCTTCTCTGAACTCTCTCTAAGATGTCTATATCCTTCTGGAGATACGGTCTCCAGTACTGCACACAGTACTCCAAGTGAGGTCTCACCAGTGCTCTGTACAGTGGCATGAGCACTTCCCTTTTCCTACTGCTAATACAGGCTCTCCCTACACAGCCAAGCATTCGGCCAGCATTTCCAAGCATTCTGCCAGTATTTCCAAGCATTCTGCCAGCATTTCCTGCTGCTCTATTACATTGACTACTTACCCTTAGATCCTCTGAAATAATAACCCCTAAATCCCTTTCCTCAGATGTATCAAATATTCTATATTCAGCCCTTGGGTTTTTACGCCCCAGGTGCATTATCTTGCACTTATCCACATTAAAACTCAATTGCCACAGCTCCCAACATTTTTTTAGTTTACCTAAATCATTTGTCATTTGGCTGATCCCTCCAGGAACGTCAACCCTGTTGCAAATCTTTGTGTCATCAGCAAAAAGACATACTTTACCATTAATACCTTCTGCAATATCACTAATAAAAATATTAAAGAGAATGGGTCCGAGTACTGACCCCTGAGGTACCCCACTGGTAACAAGACCTTGCGCCGAATAAACTCCATTTACCACAACCCTCTGTTGTCTGTCACTCAGCCACTGCCTAATCCAGTCAACAATATTGGAATCCAAGATCAAAGATTGCAATTTATTGATAAGCCTTCTATGCGGAACAGTATCAAAAGCCTTACTGAAATCTAAATAAGCAATGTCTACTGCACCACCTGTGTCTATTATTTTTGTTACCCAATCAAAAAAATCTATAAGATTAGTTTGCCATGATCTCCCTGAGGTAAACCCATGTTGTTTCTGATCCTGTAATCTATGTGTTTTTAGATGTTCAACAATCCTTTCCTTTAACATGGTTTCCATTAATTTCCCCACTACTGACGTAAGACTAACTGGCCTATAGTTCCCCGATTCCTCCCTACTACCCTTCTTGTGAATGGGCACAACATTTGCTAATTTCCAGTCTTCTGGGACGACTCCCATTAACAGATTTATTTAACCAATCCTTGCTAACGGTTTTGCTATTACATTATCCCATCGCCACGCTCCTCCCCCCGCCCAGCAGGTCTCTTATGCCTTCGCTTTCCTTTACCTCTTGCATTTTACTCTCTTCACTGTTCATTATTCGAATTCGCAGAACTAACTTCTCAGCATTGTCATCATTAAAGATACAGTTGAGATCATCTCCAAACCCTGTGAAATAGACAAGAGTTTAGGTATAGAGATGCGAAGGCGGAGCACAGGGTTGAGGGATGTGAAGGAGGAGCACAGGGTTAATGGATGTGAAGGAGGAGCACAGGGTTAAGGTATGTGAAGGAGGAGCACAGGGTTAAGGTATGTGAAGGAGGAGCACAGGGTTAAGGTATGTGAAGGAGGAGCACAGGGTTAAGGGATGTGAAGGAGGAGCACAGGGTTAAGGTATGTGAAGGAGGAGCACAGGGTTAAGGTATGTGAAGGAGGAGCACAGGGTTGAGGGATGTGAAGGAGGAGCACAGGGTTAAGGGATGTGAAGGAGGAGCACAGGGTTGAGGGATGTGAAGGAGGAGCACAGGGTTAAGGGATGTGGAGGAGCACAGGGCTAAGGGATGTGAAGGAGGAGCACAGGGTTAAGGGATGTGAAGGAGGAGCACAGGGTTAAGGGATGTGAAGGAGGAGCACAGGGTTAAGGGATGTGAAGGAGGAGCACAGGGTTAAGGGATGTGAAGGAGGAGCACAGGGTTAAGGTATATGCTCTTCCTTCACATCCCTTAACCCTGTGCTCCTCCTTCACATCCCTTAACCCTGTGAAGGAGGAGCGCAGGGTTTAGGTATAGGGATGTGAAGGAGGAGCACAGGGTTAAGGTATAGGGATTTGAAGGAGGAGCACAGGGTCAAGATGGATATTGGAGATGAGGGAGGCAGAGGAACATCAGAAGCACAGATTAGGGCAGGAAATGAAGCTGCAGACGTCTGTACCTGCATTGATCTTCTCAGCTATCTGCTCCATGGTAAGCTTCCGGTCTGTCATGTGTTTGCGGTCCAGTTCCACACGGAGCAGCCACGGGGAGATGCGCGTCACATCAAAGTCTGGCATTTCATAGTACACGTTCACCCACTCTTGGTCTTCAGCAACAACGGTGTTTTGTGGGTTTGGATCGTAATAGATGGCAGTGTTGGCCGTGACTTTACGCAGAGTGGTGTGCTCCAGGCGGCAGAGGATATCCTGGAGGAAAAGGTCACATGGTTACGCTCTGGTCGCCACGTAGTCTCCACGCTACGGGAAGAGGCGTTATGGATAGACCATTTCGGAACGCTCACCTTAGCTCGCTCGGCGTCTCTGGCAGACTGGCCTAGTAAGAATACGGTGAGGGAGGGGGTCTTGGGCTTCTTTGAAATGTTTATCAGTTCTTTTAGACGTGGCACTCCCAAAGTGACATTTTTAGCCGACACACCGGCATAATGGAAGGTGTTTAGAGTCATCTGAGTGGCCGGCTCTCCCAGGGACTGAGCAGCCAAAGCACCAACCATCTCCCCAGGGTGGGCCTGAAAGAAACACGATATGGAGGTTACTTCTCCGGCCCTTTGAAGGAGTTACCGCCTCGAGCAGCAGGATCTCCATCAATCATACACTCACAGGATCTCAAATACTTACAATGGCCTGGTTGAATTTGGACTCAATCTCCCCAAGAAGCCAATCAAACGCCTCCCCGCTCAGTCGGAACTCCTCCACCATTCGCTTGCTGCAGAGCGTGGAGCGGAGGTGGATGTTGAAGAGCAGCGTGGCGTTCTCCTGCGCTTGCCGGCTCAGAGGATCATCCCCGTTCACAATCACCAGTTTCTTGCTAAGGTCCTTGACACCTGGTGTGACGAGACGTGCATTATGAAGGGCACACCGGGAGGGCGCAGCGCACAGGAGGGAGCCGCTCAAAAGCCAGGGGACAATCTGCAGCCACCTAAACCCGCTCTGGCCACATCACGGTTCTCTGCAGGGAAGGAGTGTGTTAATCTCATAATCCGGAGGATCTTGTGGCATTCCCAGCATGCAGCACTGCATGTATGCTGATCACTGATTGGCCTGCGTGCGGTTAAGGGGTCGCTGTTTGTGTTCCCCCTGGAATAAGGGCCATGGGAATCGCTGAATGGAGACATGCATTAACCTGGCTGATGCAAACACTCACCGTCCACCACTTTGATGGGATGCAGGTCAGACGGCATGCGGGTATTGATATGGAAGATTTTCTGCGCGTTCCAAATCATTCTCAGGAGGTTACAGGGAAGAACAACCTGTGTTAGAGAGGAACAAGCCAGAGAGGAACAAGCCGCGTTACAGAGAGGAACAAGCCGCGTTACAGAGAGGAACAAGCCGCGTTACAGAGAGGAACAAGCCGCGTTACAGAGAGGAACAAGCCGCGTTACAGAGAGGAACAAGCCGCGTTACAGAGAGGAACAAGCCGCGTTACAGAGAGGAACAAGCCGCGTTACAGAGAGGAACAAGCCGCGTTACAGAGAGGAACAAGCCGCGTTACAGAGAGGAACAAGCCGCGTTACAGAGAGGAACAAGCCGCGTTACAGAGAGGAACAAGCCGCGTTACAGAGAGGAACAAGCCGCGTTACAGAGAGGAACAAGCTGTGTTACAGAGACCACAGAATAATCAGGTCCCCATTAAAGCCCACCTTCACAAATGCTCCTGTCACCAGGGGGACACGCTGGGCCTGCCAGCACCCTTACCTTGCTGTCTCCAGTGGGGAAGATAACCCGCAGAACTTCTCGATCTTCTCTCATTTTTTCAAACTCCTTCTCCAGCTCATTCTGGATGTGAGCGTTGCTCAGGATGTCCTTCACCACCTCCTCCTGCAGCGTTCGACGCAGGGCGCGTTCATTGGTGTAATCGAACTTAAACCTGACGCAAAGAGGGTTTAATCACACAGTGCACGAGAACAATGACAGCTCGTGAAGCGAAAGTGCGATCGAACAACCGTGAGATAGTGGTCTGTTTCTCCTGCACACACAAAGGCCCCAGACGTAAGACCCAGTGTAAACAGACAGGAGATCCGTAGAATGATTTACCCCCGGGATCTGGAGACTCTCCAATTGATCAAATTGCTGTGATTATACTGCACTGTGTGTGTGTTTTATTTCATTGTTACCGGATTAGTGTGTGTGTTTCATTGTTACCGGATCATATTGTTTGTTTCATTGTTACCGGGTGTGTGTGTGTGTGTGTGTGTTTCATTGTTACTGGGTGTGTGTGTATCATTGTTACTGGGTGTGTGTGTATCATTGTTACTGGGTGTGTGTGTGTATCATTGTTACTGGGTGTGTGTGTATCATTGTTACTGGGTGTGTGTGTGTGTTTCATTGTTACCGGGTGTGTGTTTCATTGTTACCGGGTGTGTGTTTCATTGTTACCGGGTGTGTGTTTCATTGTTACTGGGTGTGTGTGTATCATTGTTACTGGGTGTGTGTGTATCATTGTTACTGGTGTGTGTGTATCATTGTTATGTGTGTGTGTGTTTCATTGTTACCGGGTGTGTGTGTTTCATTGTTACTGGGTGTGTGTTTCATTGTTACCGGTGTGTGTTTCATTGTTACCGGGTGTGTGTTTCATTGTTACCGGGTGTGTGTTTCATTGTTACCGGGTGTGTGTTTCATTGTTACCGGGTGTGTGTTTCATTGTTACCGGGTGTGTTTCATTGTTACCGGGTGTGTGTTTCATTGTTACCGGGTGTGTGTTTCATTGTTACCGGGTGTGTGTTTCATTGTTACCGGGTGTGTGTGTCATTGTTACCGGGTGTGTGTCATTGTTACCGGGTGTGTGTGTCATTGTTACCGGGTGTGTGTGTCATTGTTACCGGATCATATTGTTTGTTTCATTGTTACCGGGTGTGTGTGTGTGTGTTTCATTGTTACTGGGTGTGTGTGTATCATTGTTACTGGGTGTGTGTGTATCATTGTTACTGGGTGTGTGTGTGTGTGTGTTTCATTGTTACCGGGTGTGTGTTTCATTGTTACCAGGTGTGTGTTTCATTGTTACCGGGTGTGTGTTTCATTGTTACCGGGTGTGTGTTTCATTGTTACCGGGTGTGTGTTTCATTGTTACCGGGTGTGTGTTTCATTGTTACCGGGTGTGTGTTTCATTGTTACCGGGTGTGTGTTTCATTGTTACCGGGTGTGTGTTTCATTGTTACCGGGTGTGTGTGTCATTGTTACCGGGTGTGTGTGTCATTGTTACCGGGTGTGTGTGTCATTGTTACCGGGTGTGTGTGTCATTGTTACCGGGTGTGTGTGTCATTGTTACCGGGTGTGTGTGTGTCTCATTGTTACCGTGTGTGTGTGTGTTTCATTGTTACCGGGTGTGTGTTTCATTGTTACCGGTGTGTGTGTTTCATTGTTACCGGGTGTGTGTGTCATTGTTACCGGGTGTGTGTGTGTGTTTCATTGTTACCGGGTGTGTGTTTCATTGTTACCGGGTGTGTTTTTCATTGTTACCGGGTGTGTGTGTTTCATTGTTACCGGGTGTGTGTGTATGTCATTGTTACCGTGGGTGTGTCATTGTTACCGGGTGTGTGTGTCATTGTTACCGTGTGTGTGTGTGTTCATTGTTACTGGATTCTACACGTGCTTATATAACCTGCTCAGAAAAAATAAAGGGAACACAAACCATAAGCCATGCTAGATGTGAATGAATGAAACAGTCTTAGTAAATACTGGGGTCGTTCCATTGTGTCGCTGAATGTCCTGACAACAAAATCACACAAACATTTTCAATGGAAATCAAATTGATTAACCCATGGAGGTCTGGATTTGGAGTTACACTCAAAATTAAAGTGGAAAACAACACTACAGGCTGATCCAACTTTGATGTAATGTCCTTCAAACAAGTCAAAATGAGGCTCAGTAGTGTGTGTGGCCTTCACGTGCCTGTATGACCTCCCTACAATGCCTGGGCATGCTCCTGATGAGGTGGCGGATGGTCTCCTGAGGGATCTCCTCCCACACCTGGACTAAAGCATCCCCCAACTCCTGGACAGTCTGTGGTGCAACGTAGCGATGGTGGATGGAGCGAGACATGATGTCCCAGATGTGCTCAATTTGATTCAGGTCTGGGGAACGGACGGGCCAGTCCATAGCATCAATGCCTTCGTCTTGCAGGAACTGCTGACATACTCCAGCCACATGAGGTCTAGCATTGTCTTGCATTAGGAGGAACCCAGGGCCAACCGCACCAGCATATGGTCTCAAGGGGTCTGAGGATCTCATCTCGGTACCTATTGGCAGTTAGGCTACCTCTGGCGAGCACATGGAGGGCTGTGCAGCCCCCTAAAAAAAAAAAAAAAATGCCATCCCACACCATTACTGACCCACTGCCAAACCGGTCATGCTGGAGGATGTTGCAGGCAGTAGAACGTTCTCCACAGCTTCTCCAGTCCCTGTCACATGTGCTCAGTGTGAACCTGCTTTCATCTGTGAAGAGCACAGGGCACCAGTGGCGAAGCTGCCAATCTTGGTGTTCTCTGGCAAATGCCAAACGTCCTGCACGGTGTTGGGCTGTAAGCACAACCCCTACCTGTGGACGTCGGGCCCTCATACCACCCTCATGGAGTCTGTTTGAGCAGTCACATGCACATTTGTGGCCGCTGGAGGTCATTTTGCCGGGCTCTGGCAGTGCTCCTCCTTGCACAAAGGCGGAGGTAGCGGTCCTGCTGCTGGGTTGTTGGCATCCGCCACGTCTCCTGATGTACTGGCCTGTCTCCTGGTAGCGCCTCCATGCTCTGGACACTACGCTGACAGACACAGCAATCCTTCTTGCCACAGCTCGCATCGATGTGCCATCCTGGATGAGCTGCACTACCTGAGCCACTTGTGAGGGTTGTAGACTCTGTCTCATGCTACCACTAGAGTGACAGCACCGCCAGCATTCAAACGTGACCAAACCATCAGCCAGAAAGCACAGGAACTGAGAAGTGGTCTGTGGTCACCACCTGCAGAACCTCTCCTTTACTGGGGATGTCTTGCTACCTGCCTATGCTTCCCACCACTTGTCTATTCCATTTGCACGACAGCATGTGGACTTAACGTTCAGTTTTGCTACCTAAGTGGACAGTTTGATTTCACAGACGTGTGATTGACTTGCAGTTACATTGTGTTGTTTAAGTGTTCCCTTTATTTTTTTGAGCAGTGTGTATCACTTAACTAAACCACATACTAGAGACAAACTCCATCACTTTGTATACCGTGTGCACACACAAGCCGCCAATCACACCGCACACACAATCCGCCAATCACACCGCACACACAATCCGCCAATCACACCACACACACACAATCCGCCAATCACACCGCACACACAATCCGCCAATCACACCACACACACAATCCGCCAATCACACCGCACACACAATCCACCAATCACACCACACACACAATCCGCAATCACACCGCACACACACCGCCAATCACACGCACACACAATCCACCAATCACACCACACACACAATCGCAATCACACCGCACACACAATCCGCCAATCACACCGCACACACAATCCGCCGATCACCGCACACACAATCCGCGATCACACCGCACACACAATCCACCGATCACCGCACACACAATCCGCCAATCACACCGCACACACAATCGCCAATCACACCGCACACACAATCCGCCAATCACACCGC
Organism: Leptobrachium leishanense; assembly: GCA_009667805.1. NCBI lineage: Eukaryota > Metazoa > Chordata > Amphibia > Anura > Megophryidae > Leptobrachium > Leptobrachium leishanense. Next base: position 203,536 of record CM019065.1, on the reverse strand, counting down.
ACACACAATCCGCACACACATCCGCCATCACACCGCACACACATCCGCCAATCACAACACACACAATCCGCCAATCACACCGCACACACAATCCGCCATCACACCGCACACACAATCCGCCGATCACACCGCACACACAATCCACCGATCACACCGCACACACAATCCGCCAATCACACCGCACACACAATCCGCCAATCACACCGCACACACAATCCGCCAATCACACCGCACACACAATCCGCCAATCACACCGCACACACAATCCACCAATCACACCACACACACAATCCGCCAATCACACCGCACACACAATCCGCCAATCACACCGCACACACAATCCGCCAATCACACCGCACACACAATCCGCCAATCACACCGCACACACAATCCACCAATCACACCGCACACACAATCCGCCAATCACACCGCACACACAATCCGCCAATCACACCGCACACACAATCCGCCAATCACACCGCACACACAATCCGCCAATCACACCGCACACACAATCCGCCAATCACACCGCACACACAATCCACTGATCACACCGCACAGGCCGAGTGGCTCCGCTTCAAAAGGACATAAGAATCCGGGAGGAAGTTAGCACAGGGTGGTGCCGCGCCGGCTTAGTTGTGCAGTGGTACAAGGAAAACACCAACACTTAAAATACTCACTTCTTCTCAAAAGCCTTATTAGACGGCTTCAAGGTGGCCAGATTCTGGAACTCCACTCCTTCCCCTGCCAGACCGTCCTCCCCGTATCTCAGCTGCACCACCTGGTTGATGGAGTTCCTCACGGTGGCGTCGTACTTTACCATCACAGACTCCATGGACTTGATGAGCCGCCTCTGGATGTAACCTGTATAGATAGAGCGTCACGTTGGCAGCTGCAGAGAACCAGAGGGCACCCCTCCGGTCAGAAGCCTCCCCAGTTAGAAGCGAACAAAGAGCCGCGCGTCACAGGAAGCGAGTCACTCATTGCTGGTCTCGTCTGCTCATTGGACAAGTGAGGGATATAATGTTACACCGCGCTATCCAAATGTGATGGAAGCAAAGTGCCGAGGTTACCCGCGCGTCACAAGGAGAATCCTCAGTAGAGAATAAGCTTGAGGTATTAGCAGGAGAAAAGAACATACCTGTCTCAGCAGTTTTGACAGCTGTGTCGATCAGACCCTCTCTGCCACCCATAGCGTGAAAGAAAAACTCTGTGGGGGTGAGGCCGGCAAGGTAGGAATTCTCCACAAAGCCCCGGGACTCTGGGCCGTAGTCATCCTTGATGAAATGAGGCAAAGTACGGTGCTTGAAGCCAAAAGGAATGCGCTTTCCTTCCACATTCTGCTGCCCCACCACAGCAATGACCTGGCAGAGAGAGGACATGGTGAGAAACGCTGCCGACGGCCAGACATCATGTATCCCTTAAACGTCACCGGCGCTTCACCTGGGAGATGTTGATTTTTGATCCTTTGGCACCAGACACCACCATGGACTTGAAGTTGTTATACTCGGAGAGTGATTTCTGGGCAGAGGATCCGGTCTTGTCTCTGGCATCGTTTAAAATCCTGTTCACCTGGTTCTCGAAGGTCTGTCGCAGGGTGTTTCCTGGGGTGGGCTCCAGCTCATTGTTGTGGGCTTTCTCAATGACCTGTGAGGAGAACATGAAGGGTTGGATGTGGTGACCGTGGCACTAAGAGTTCACTCAGCATGCCGGCAGGAGCCCTCACTCACCTCTATCACATCCTGCTTGGCCTTCTTGATCGTGTTCTGGATGTCTTGGTAGGTCTTTGCGTCGGCAATAGAGTCTCCAATACCAATGGTGTGACCTGAAGCAGAGACCAATCATTCATAGTGTGCACGGAAAGCCACCACATGTCCATGGACGCAAACAGACGCTGGGCATTAGCTTCATATTCCCACAGCCTATCCTGGCCAGTGACCACCGGCGCATCCGCGAAACAATGGGTCACCAGATCACCCAGGCTGAACGTCGCCATTGTTTCACATTGCGCACGCACCCACCTTCAATAAGCAGCCAGTTGTTAATGACTGTTTGGATGTTGGAGTAGAAAAGACGAGTGGTGTCGTGACCCATCTCTAGGTAAGAGATATGAACCAGAGAACCAGCGGACGTTCCCAGAGACTTCTTGCACAGGATTCCCATGATCAGCTCTCCATTCTCCACGATCACCTGGAAAAGTAACGGGTGGATCAGCTTTAGTCTCGCAGGAATGCGTGCGCGTGCCATTAACCCTTATAGTGCGCTCGGTAAACGCACCTTTGTGTCTCCGGGTGAGATGTGTTTATAGGGTCCGCTGTCTTCATCGTCCGGATGTGTGCTGTGTGTCCGAACACAATTTATGTGTCCAGGGATGATCAGAGAGAAGATCTGCTTCCCTGTCCAGAGAGGACGAGGCTTCAGGATGGCCGGCTGAGGGACCTTCCCTTCCCAGGTAGACAGAAACATGAGTAGATTCATCACCTCACCCTGCAAGAGACAAAGCATGGGGGGGGGGGGCATTAAGAGCACTGACCGCCACATCCAGCAGAGCCTCCCCTAGGCTGCTTTAACCCCTGCAGCACATGTGCACATCAAGGTTGAGACTCGCTAATCCTCATAGCTAAACGCATAAAGCGCCAAGTCCACGGAATCCACACTTGCACTTCGCTTTGCAAACTCACATTTTGCCCCAGACCCAAAACGTCAACATTCAGAAGCAATTTCTCACCCTTTCCAGGAAGACGTCCCGTTTGGTAAATTTACGGACGGCTGTCAAGGAGTCCTGCACGATGCCCATAACCGGTCGGTTGGACTGAGGAGTCACGATCATACGGGGCACCATAGCCAACTCCTGGATTTCAGCTCTTGTCTCCAGAGACTGAGGCAGGTGGAGGTTCATTTCATCCCCATCAAAGTCAGCGTTATATGGTGTGGTGACACTAAGAAACAGGAGACTGTTAACCCACCGCCCTATAACCACGACGCCACAAGGTAAAACTTTACGAGCGCTTACCTGAGGTTAAGACGGAAGGTGGACCAAGGCAAGATCCGCACCCTGTGCCCCATCATAGACATCTTGTGCAATGTGGGCTGTCTGTTGAAGATGACGATGTCCCCGTCACACATGTGTCTTTCCACCTGTAACAGAGCAACAATAAGAGACTTTACAGAAAGCGCGGGAGCAGTTTGGGAGTTCAGAGTGTTCTGACCGCAGCGCGCCACCTCATTTACTCATAAACCGCCAATCCCTCCACCACACCGCCTCAATCCTCACCGCTTCCCCACCACCAAGATCCTCGTGCCTCAATCCCCACCACCAAGATCCTCGTGCCTCAATCCCCACCACCAAGATCCTCGTGCCTCAATCCCCACCACCAAGATCCTCGTGCCTCAATCCCCACCACCAAGATCCTCGCGCCTCAATGCCCACCACCAAGATCCTCGCGCCTCAATCCCCACCACCAAGATCCTCACGCCTCAATGCCCACCACCAAGATCCTCACGCCTCAATCCCCACCACCAAGATCCTCACGCCTCAATGCCCACCACCAAGATCCTCGCGCCTCAATCCCCACCACCAAGATCCGAGCGCCTCAATCCTGACCGCTTACCCACCAAGATCCGAGCGCCTCAATCCTGACCATTTACCCACCAAGATCCGAGTGCCTCAATCCTCACCTTGTACCCAATCTGCAGGTGCAAGTCGCTGGGTTTGGGATGGAAGCGAAGATCAATCCTGTCTCCGTTATCTCGGATAATATATTTGGCCCCTGGATACTGACTGTTTCCACGACGAACCAACTCCTGCAATCTGAGAAGGGTGGGATGTCAGCACCGTGTGCACATGGGAGACAGTGCAGTGCAGCGCCACACACACACACACACACACCTGTCGATGTTGAAGGGGGTGACAATCTCTGGAAAGGTCATATTGGCAGCAATGGATCGTGGTACTCCGACCTGATCAATGGACAGATTAGGATCAGGGGTGATAACAGTGCGGGCGGAGAAGTCCACGCGCTTCCCCATGAGGTTTCCCCTCACGCGACCTTCCTTCCCTTTTAACCTCTGCTTTAGAGACTTTAGGGGGCGCCCAGACTTTTGCATGGCCTGCAAAAACAAGAGACTTCACTGAAGACTTCACCAGCAGCACATGATCCATGCCGAGACATGGCATTGCCACTAGACGAATAACCAAGCGCTCAAGCTTTGCTCCGGCATCAAACTGCCCTTGTTCCCCTAATTTCTTACCCGTGGAAGCCCAGGCAGCTCATTGTCCACCATTGTAGCCACATGGAATTGGAGAAGCTTGACATCCTCTGCAATGACGTGAGCCGCGGCCCCGTTCTGCTCGTTGCGTCTCAGCTGGTTGTTGATTTTCACAATATCTGCCAGTTTATGAGTCAAGTCGTCCTGAAAGACCACGTTTGTTCAAAGACTAAAATCACATTCTGTATTTGGCCGAAGCCACCCCATCCCTGTCCACCTTGCAGACCGTTTCCTCACCTGGTTCCTCGCCGATCCCTGCATGACGACTGCAGGTCGCACACAGAGAGGTGGGACTGGCAGGACGGTGACGATGAGCCACTCCGGGCGGGCATATCGAGGTTCCATGCCCAGAATAAAGCATTCCTCATCTGTGATGCGCTTGAAGATCTCGTGCACGCGCTCCGGGCTCAGCAAGATCTTCTTTTCCTGTGAATCCTCGTTGACATGTTTCCACTCTGCATACAGCTCCAAACCGGAACGCCTGATGCGTGGCTGGTACCGTCCACATCCACCGTGACCCTGCAACACAACCATACCAGTATGTACAAGACACAGCAGCAGAAAGTGCACTTAGACACCCAATGACCTGCCACAGACCACTGGGGCAAGAGGTGGATGGTCAGCCAAAGCCTGGGACCACCACACGTTAAACTGCCCGGTCACCCGACCTACAGGCAGCGTGTGGTCACCAGACACTTCATGCTGTGAAATCATCAATTCCATAATGAGCGCAAATCAAAATCCACTCTGACAGGAGGTACTGAGCACAAACTCTGCCACGACGCGCCCGGCCGAGAGGCACATCGCCGGAACCTCACCTTTTCTTTCTGGAGGTCCTCATCACCCTCATTCTGTTCCACACCAAACTTGTTGTCCATCTCTTCTCCTCCTTCACAGATATTCTTGCCCTTGCACAGCTCATACACATGGGTCAGGCGTTTCTTGGGTTGCCCCTTCGATTTTACCAAGATGTCCTTGATCTTAGGGTTGTTCTGTGAACATGAGGAAGATCTCGTTAGGCCTCACCCTGGAAGCTCTGCTCAGCCCTAAAGGATGTGAAGAAACCCGGCCCCATGAGAGGACAGGACCAAACTCACCGCATCAACCAGGAGCTTGGAGCAGAAGAAGCAAACACAACGCAGAACCTTCATGGTCTTCACCAGAAAACCCACGTGGAAGACTGGCTTTGCCAGCTCGATGTGTCCGAAGTGGCCAGGACACTCCGTCATGTTGCCTGCCAGAGAGAGAGACACAATGCCGGGGATGAGGGATTACCAGCAGCTACAAGCACAGAGGACCCAAACCACCGGCCAGTCCACCAGCCGCCCCGGCGAGTCCGTAACGTGGCCAGAGAAGATGATGGGGAAACCAAAAGGGAAGAGCTCCCATCCCATACATTACCTGCACACGTCTGACAGCGGCCGGTCCTTTCTATCACACCTTGGCGAGGATCCATCAGTCCCCCGAGTTTGGGGCGACCTCCCTCTGTTGTCTCGGGATATTTGATGCCGCCCTCGGTCACAGACATCCGCTTCTGTAAAAATGAGGAGGATGAGAACGAGCAGCTTCAAGGTTCCAGACAGAGCCTGACCCCCCCCCAGGAAGCAGCGGCAGGCAGGGCGCAGACCCCCCCCCCAGGTAGCGGCAGCAGGCAGACCCCCGGCAGTGGCGGCAGGCAGGGCGCAGACCCCCCCCAGGCAGCGGCGGCAGGCAGGGCGCAGACCCCCCCCCAGGCAGCGGTGGCAGGCAGGGCGCAGACCCCCCCCAGGCAGTGGCGGCAGGCAAGGCGCAGACCCCCCCCCCTCCAGGCAGCGGCGGCAGGCAGGGCGCAGACCACCCCCCAGGCAGCGGCGGCAGGCAGGGAGCAGACCCCCCCAGGCAGCGGCGGCAGGCAGGGCGCAGACCCCCCCCAGGCAGCGGCGGCAGGCAGGGCACAGACCCCCCCCCCTCCAGGCAGCGGCGGCAGGCAGGGCGCAGACCCCCCCCCAGGCAGCGGCGGCAGGCAGGGCGCAGACCACCCCCCAGGCAGCGGCGGCAGGCAGGGCGCAGACCCCCCCCTCCAGGCAGTGGCGGCAGGCAGGGCGCAGACCACCCCCCAGGCAGCGGCGGCAGGCAGGGCGCAGACCACCCCCCCAGGCAGCGGCGGCAGGCAGGGCGCAGACCCCCCCCCCTCCAGGCAGCGGCGGCAGGCAGGGCGCAGACCCCCCCCCCTCCAGGCAGCGGCGGCAGGCAGGGCGCAGACCCCCCCCAGGCAGCGGCGGCAGGCAGGCAGGGCCCCCCGAAAGCGTCATCACTCGCGCGCGGGAAGGTGCTGCCGTTATTCTCGCGGGGGGGGGGGGGGGGGGGTCTGGGTTGCCGACAGAAATCCCGTCTCCGCACGCTGTGATCCCGCCCCGCAAATCACATGGGCCATTCACTTCCTGGTTAGGCCCCTCCCCCGTCTCACCAGCTCATCTGGGCCCAACACGCCGAATTGGACCCGCTTGATGGTTCGCAGCGGGCAGGCGCTGTCGCTGGAGGGCAGGCCGTGCATGGTGGCAGGAGCGCAGCTCGGTGTGTGTGAATCCGCGGCAGATACGCGCGATACTCTGCGCTAGATTTCCGCCAAAAGCAGCGTATCCCTCTCCGAGGTCTCCGCTGCTCGGCGCTTCCGAGCAGACTGAGCTTTACAGCCTGCGACGCTTCTATATATAGGCAGAGCCACGGCACGGGGTTTCTCGGGCTCTGCTGCAAGGACTGGAGGTGGAGGTGAGGTTTTTGATTGGCTTAAAGCTGCCCATACATGATGGAGGCGGAGTCAATAGGGGCATGCGCACAGGCAACAGGATGAACTCGGAGCTCTCTGCTGTTCAGACGGAGTGTCTGAACAGCCGATAATGTGCGGGGCGGAGTCTGCTCAATAATGACTCGCTCAGCGCATGCGCAGTTCTCACAGGGCCCCCCTGCTTGTTTTTTATCTACTGCTCTTGTTTATTCTAGGTTTCCGGTTCCCGGGTTTCAGCGAGCGGCGCTGCGGCCACCGGAAACATCAACGAGAGACATATTACTCTGTGCGGTCCCGGGCTCCCTGGTTAGGCCGCAGACCTCGGGCTCGCGTGAAGAGATGATACGGAAATCGCAGGGGGTTATGGGCGCGCTGTTCAGGAAAATCCCCGGCTTCACCGTGAGGAGTAGGTAGGCCTAGTTTTCCTGGACACATATTACGGTTTCATGCATAGGGGGCACAGGGAAAAGTGCTGCCCCGCACCATGTATGATTCATATGCTGCAGGAAGGAAATCCCCGGGAATTCTGGGTAACAGCTGTATTTTTAAAGTTTGTGTAAATGATCTGGAAACCGACAGAAACTCCATAGCACTGCAAATTATTCAGAGGGGAGATTTAGGAGCCCGGGGCAAGTCCAGAACCTCCATTGGTGTCAGACAATTATCCCACAAGACACGGAGGCGAGTATTATGTTATCTTTCCTTTACTTAGCCGATAGCAGCAAAGAACAATCTCTCAAATACCACAACAAAAGTATTTAGAGAGTGAAAAAAATACATTTAAACAATATATAACCATAACATGCATTGGTACTGTCCAGACAATGGTACAGCCCAACTCCATAAATCCTCCGATCGCCGTTAGCTCCTCCTCTTTTCTTTGCTGCTCGCCGATGAGTATCTATCCGGAAATTGCCATTAATATTATATTTGAGCAATTTATATACTTTATATTAAAATATATATATATATATATATATATTACAGAGCACCACAGTTATGAAATAACCTCCCAGACACCATCAAATCTTCCACCAGTCTTAAGTCACTCGAACTCCTTACTAACATCCCTCAATACAGAATGCACCTGTAAACATGTAACACAGTGACTATATACAGAATGCACCTGTAAACATGTAACACAGTGACTATATACAGAATGCGCCTGTAAACATGTAACACAGTGACTATATACAGAATGCGCCTGTAAACATGTAACATAGTGACTATATACAGAATGTGCCTGTAAACATGTAACACAGTGACTATTTCCTACATATTTATTTTCTGGGTTAATCTGTATATTTGTGTTTTTAATATCTTGCATTTTATTACTTTGTATCTCTGTAACAATTTGTTCTTGAACCCAGGACATACTGAAAACCAGAGAAATCTCAATGTATCCTTCCTGGAAAAATCCTTAATAAATAAATTCAGAGAATATGAATAACACAGTTCCCAGATTCCCCTATTAATATGACGGGGAATAGTAATTATAGTAAAGACACAGAGGCGAGTATTATGCTATTCTTTACTTCACTGATAGCAGCAAAGAACAAATGACAAAATACAAAGTATTTTGACATAAAAAAAGTTTCATTCTTAACAGACAATAAACAGTCCAATAGCATTAACTCTTGCGACGCGCCGGCCAATCAGCAAGCAGCCGTCTGTATATATCCTGAGGTAACCTACTCCAAAGCCTCTTTTCTGCGCGATGACAGATAAACTCAGCACTGGAATGGAACAACTTGAATATATTGATCGATGAACAAGAATGGTCCGTGATGACAAAGATCGAATTCTCCCACAAGACACGGAGGCTTCATATTATGCTAGTTGAAAGCCTAGTTAATTAGTGATTGTGACATATGTACAATAGGAATAAAATTCTCGAAATTTGGATTCCCACGGACCAGTCAGCTGTATTAATAATATATTCTAAACGACAGCCCTGTGACTGAGCCGCAGAGGCCATAGCACTCCTGGCCGAGTGAGCTTTGAAGATGGATACATCAACCCCGGCCTCTGCCATTATCCATTTAACCCATCTAGCCAGTGTCGTAGACGTGAATGGATTACAGGGTTTACGAAGTGAAATAAACAAATGGTTAAGTGTAGGTGTCCTATTTTTATCAGTAACCTTCTCATGTCCTGTGCTTTGCTTAAAGGAGTATAAGTTGGGGAGTTGTGGAAACGCTGGGTAAAACACTTCTGATAAAGAAGTTTTTGTCCTATTAGAAATGTCAAATTTCACTCCTGTAGGAGAATAAAGTCTACCAGAAAGGTCTAAGGCCCTAACGTCAGATACTCTCTTACAGGAAATTAAACATAGTAACATGGTTAATTTAGCTGAAATTAAGAGACAGGTCGTTATTAATGGGCCAGGTGTCTAACAAGTTTAATACCAAATTAACGTCCCAAGTAGAGGAATAACGAGGACGTCTCTGGAGACGAATGCCCCTTAATAATATACATATTATGGGATGCTGTCCTACAGGAACCCCGTTCATCCCCTGATGGGAAGCGGAAATCGCTGATCTAACATTATTAATAATGCGAAAAGCTTTTCTGTCATCGACTAGCTGGGTGAAAAACTTAAGTGGGACAAAGAAGCTGATATGGGATCAACCTGTTGTCCCAGACACCAAGAAACCCATGAGCCCCAGGCTCTATTGTATCTCTTCCTAGTAGGGGGAGCCCATGAGTTTGAAAGGAGAGAAGCCGTTGCTTCTGAAAGGCCAGTGACCCCTGATACTTTCCAAGCTACCAGTCGCAGAGTGTGAGACTGTAGCAAGTTCTCTAGAGTTCCCTCCGGGTCTTCCAAAATGGATGACGACAGAGGAAGGAGACGGGGCACCTCTATGGCTAGTTCCAACAAATGTGGGAACCACGGTTGAGGCTGCCATAGTGGTATTATTACAACTGTTGCTAGTTGAGCCCGAACTATGCATAATACTGCTGGTATGAGCAAGAAGGGGGGAAATGCATAAAGCATTCCTTGAGGCCAACTCTAGACCAGGGCGTCCGTGGCTAGAGCCATGGGGTCTGGTTTCCAGCTGTAAAATTTTGGAACCTGTGTATTGAGGCGTGTAGCGAATAGGTCTATATAAAAAGGGACCCCAGAGTAAGGACAGATTGGAGAAAACCCTTGTACTTAATCTCCAATCGCTGGTGTCGATTTAAATATCTGGAATTCCAGCCCGCCACCGTATTGGTGAGGCCTGGAATATACTGAGCTTGGACCGAAACGTGGTGAGACAGGCAATACCCCCAAAAGGTTTTGGCTATCTCCGCAAGTTGTTTGGACCTGGGCCACCTAGGTGATTTATATATCGTACGGCTGAGAAATTGTCCATTCTCAGGAGAATAGAGCGTGTCTGGAAATGTTTGACAAAACTTTGAATAGCGAATAAACCAGCTAGGAGTTCTAAACCATTTATATGTAAGCGTTTTTCTGCAGAAGTGCATCTGCCCCCTGTGGAAAGTGAGGCACAATGCGCGCCCCACCCAGATCTGCTGGCGTCTGACTTGATAATAAGATCTGGGGAAGGTTGGAGGATGGCTTTGCCATTCCATGTTTCTATGTGGTCCAACATCACTGCATTTCTATTCTGGAATCGTCGTTGAGAACGATTAGGTCGGAATAAACACATCCTCTCCACAGGCAACATGCTTTTAAACGTTGAAGTGCCCGGTAATATAACGGTCCCGGAAAGACTGCTTGTATGGATGCCGAGAGAAGACCTAGCAGACGAGCTAGTGATCTCAAAGAAATTTCTTGAGGAATCAACAGTCATCTGATTTCTTTGTGACTCAACCGAATCTTGGGTAATGGGAGAGATGGGGACATTTCTATCGAGTCTACAGTGAAGCCTAGGAACTCTAAGCATTGAGTTGGGTCTAGAACTGACTTGTCGTGATTTATTATGAAACCTAGATTGCACAATAAATTGAATGTCCAATCCCTGTGTAGACACAAAGTTGTCTTTTCCTGCGCCAGGAGGAGTAGATCGTCCTAATAAATTATTAGACAAACTCCTCTGCTGTGCAGAAAAGACACCACTGGTTTCATCACTTTGGTGAAGAATCTGGGGGCTGACGACAACCCGAAAGGAAGGGACCGGAACCTCCATAACGTGTCCCCCAATAGAACTGAAGGTAGTCCCTGCTTGAAAGTGCTATTGGGATTGACAGATGAGCATCTTTTAACCTCCCTGGCGGTATTCCCGAGTGTGACTCGGGGTTAAATTTCACTACCGTGAACGGTAACCCCGAGCCACACTCGGGCTGGATGTTTACTCACCTCCTCCTGGCTCCCTCGCTGTCCTCCGCAGTGTGATCGCGGTGAGCTGCTTCCTGGAAGGCTCCCTGCGAGTCACACGGTGCAGGGTGGGCGGGAACCATCAGCAAACTTATAAACAATTCATAAAACACTGTAATCCAAAGTGCAATGTTTATGAACGGCCACTGGGTGGCACTACAGGATAAGTAATAGACCATACATCCTCTTACCCTTGTTTTCAGACAGATTTCAGTGTTTTTTGTTGTATTTTATTGAATATCATTTATTTGCATTATTTTGGATAATTATTTTTGGGATAATAAATTATTATTTCGTGTTTCAAACTTTATCGGACTCCGTGTATTTACTATTTATTTATTTATTTATTTATAAAGGATTTTACCAATAAGGACTCTTGATTGCACAGTTTTCAGTGCGTGATTCCTAATTATTACAGGCTAACTATGTACAAAAACACGTTTCCTTTAAAAAAAAAAATTGAGATTCTTTTAGACACGAAATTTTGAAAAAATTAGACCGCCAGGGAGGTTAAATCGATTTTTACCAGCCAGTCCTGGGGGTTTAAGACTTGTTTTAATGATGGGATGCCCTCCATCTTGAAATGATTGTAACTTACAAAGTCGTTTAGTTCCTTTTAAATTTATCACTGGACGGAAATCTCCCTCTTTTTTCTATACCAGGAAAATATTGCTTAGGAATATTTCTACTGGAGGCTCCACCTTTTCTATGGCATTTTTCTTGAAGCTTTTCAACTTCTTGTGTTGTAATGCCTCTGTCCTCTTGGGACATTAATATTGGAAAAGGTGGTTCGACCTGTACTGGTGGAGAGACAAACTCTATTACGAACCCTGAAATGGTTTGAAGAACCCACGGATCAGCCTGTATTAACTTCCAGTGTCGGGAAAAAAGAGATACCCTGCCCCCCACTACGGATGGGAAAGAAAGTTGGGGTGAAGACACACTCACCATAAGAACCTGATCTCCTGGAACCACAGTAGCGGGAGGGTCTGGATCTCGTTGGAAAATAGGATGGGGTTCCTGACCCCCCCCCCCCCCCTGGTATTGTGACTAAAGGAGCCTCTAGATGTTGACTGGGGATTACGGCCGGGAAAACGGCCCCTGCTTTTCCCGGCCCTGCCGAAAACCTTATTGGGAAAAAAACGTTTTAATTGAAGACTTTACTTTGGAAATGGCTGAAAAAGAGCCTATATAATTTTGCATTTCTTTTATAAATTCAAACTACTCACCTTGACCTACAAAACCCTCACTAACGCCGCCCTTCACTACCTTTCCTCACTAATCACCAAATACACCCCAGCCCGTCCCCTACGATCCAACAATGACCTGCGCCTGGCATCCTCCATCATTACCTCTCCACATGCCAGATTGCAGGACTTTTCTCATGCGGCGCCGACCCAATGGAATGCGATTCCTCGCAATATCAGACTGTCCCCAAATATGGCTTCATTTAAACGCTCTCTAAAGACCCTTCTATTTAGGGAAGTGACCACCTGACTCCGTAACAAAGCATCCGACCGACCCAAAAACAGTCCTCACCTCTCCCTGCATTAACTCATCACTGCAGCCCCCCCTCCTGTTTCTAATCCCCTCACCCATCTAGATTGTAAATTCCCACGGGAATAGGGTCCTCATATCCTCCTGTATCTGCTGGCAGCAATAATGACCTGTCTCCTGTATGTATTGTACAATTGTCCTGTCTTTACCCATTACACCTTGTACAGCACTGCAGAATGTGTTGGCGCTTAATAAATGCCTTCCCCAAACAAAAATCCTTCAGCCTCCATGCCTGGCTCATTTTGTGCCAATGTGGCCACTTTAGGATCCACCTTAAGGAGGATTGCTCGCCTCCGCTCTGGACAGCGCTGTGTTAATATTCCCAAAAACACAACCTAGGTGCTGGACACAGCCTCTATACTCAAACAGATCTGGTTTGGAGTTAGTAAGCAGGGATCGTTCAATAGAGTCCATAAATTTAGTTAAAGGGCCTAGAAAATCGAACAATTTGTCATTGCAAATTTTTAGTGTAGCTTCAACGCCACGTTTAGAAACATAGAAAAATGTCGGTAGATAAGAACCTTTCGGCCCATCTAGTCGCCCAATTACATGGATACTTTACCTGGATTTATCTTTTGTTTAGGATAGCCTTATGCCTATCCCATGCTTGCTTAAATTCAATTACTGTTTTGGCCTCTACCACTTCTACTGGAAGACTGTTCCATGTATCCACCACCCTCTCAGTAAAATAATGCTTTCTGATGTTACTTTTAAACCTTTGCCCCTCTAATCTAAGACTATGTCCTCTTGTTTTGCTATTTTGTTTCCTTTTAAATATACTCCCTTCCTCTACCTTGTGGATTCCCTTTACGTATTTAAATGTTTCTATCATATCTCCTCTGTCTCGTCTTTTTTCCAAGCTGTACATGATAAGATCATTAAGCCTTTCCTGGTAACTTTTCTCCTTCAAGCCATACACCATTTTAGTAGCCCTTCTCTGAACTCTCTCTAAGATGTCTATATCCTTCTGGAGATACGGTCTCCAGTACTGCACACAGTACTCCAAGTGAGGTCTCACCAGTGCTCTGTACAGTGGCATGAGCACTTCCCTTTTCCTACTGCTAATACCTCTCCCTACACGACCAAGCATTCTGCCAGCATTTCCTGCTGCTCTATTACATTGACTACTTACCCTTAGATCCTCTGAAATAATGACCCCTAAATCCCTTTCCTCAGATGTTGAGGTTAGGACTGTATCAAATATTCTATATTCAGCCCTTGGGTTTTTACGTCCCAGGTGCATTATCTTGCACTTATCCACATTAAAACTCAATTGCCACAACTCCGACCATTTTTTTAGTTTACCTAAATCATTTGTCATTTGGCTGATCCCTCCAGGAACGTCAACCCTGTTGCAAATCTTTGTGTCATCAGCAAAAAGACATACTTTTCCATTAATACCTTCTGCAATATCACTAATAAAAATATTAAAGAGAATGGGTCCAAGTACTGACCCCTGAGGTACCCCACTGGTAACAAGACCTTGCGCCGAATAAACTCCATTTACCACAACCCTCTGTTGTCTGTCACTCAGTCACTGCCTAATCCAGTCAACAATATTGGAATCCAAACTCAAAGATTGCAATTTATTGATAAGCCTTCTATGCGGAACAGTATCAAAAGCCTTACTGAAATCTAAATAAGCAATGTCTACTGCACCACCTGTGTCTATTATTTTTGTTACCCAATCAAAAAAATCAATAAGATTAGTTTGGCATGATCTCCCTGAGGTAAACCCATGTTGTTTCTGATCCTGTAATCTATGTGTTTTTAGATGTTCAACAATCCTTTCCTTTAACATGGTTTCCATTAATTTCCCCACTACTGACGTAAGACTAACTGGCCTATAGTTCCCCGATTCCTCCCTACTACCCTTCTTGTAAATGGGCACAACATTTGCTAATTTCCAGGGGTAGGGGATAATGTGAAGTGGAATGGGGGCGAGTTTGTGTTGAGGATTTATTAATCCGGGATCTCTCCTGTTCCTCTGTCTGTGACATTCTGTGACGTATTGGGCAGATATTTTCACCGCCGGCTCCTCTTCTCCCAGTATCTGGAGTTTGTCTGTCCTTGGGGTCTTGTAGTAGCTCCAGGTATGGGGCCAGTTTGTATTCCCTCTGTAAGGATTGGTAAATGGTGAGTTTCTGGGAGTTTGCTATATCATGTCTCCATTCTCTGATATAGTTTTCCCTGGAATTATTAATTAGGGCCTTTATTTGATATTTTGTCAGGTTGCATTCATGGGGCTTTGGATGTACAGGGTGTATATGAGTTGTCGCAGCCCACATGGTTTGGGGTGGTCCTTGTTGGCCAGTAGGGCGTTATGGTGGTATGAGTTGAGGCTGCTGATGTTTAGGGATGAGCCGAACGCCCCGTGTTCGGTTCGACTTCGAACTCAAACAATTTCAAAAGTTCGAGTTCGAACTCGAACACGATCTGAACTCAATGTAAGTCAATGGGACCCGAACGTTCGATTTCTAGAGTGCCCTCCAAGAGGGCATATATGCTAGATATTTTCCATAAAAGGTGTAGTGCCCTGGGGGACAGGAAACAAGGACAAAAAGTTAAAAAAAAAAACTTTTTAAAGGAACAGTGAGTTTTCCATGAAATAAAGGTTAAGAATAAAAATGAAAAATTCCTTAAAATATCGTGCCTAGGAGGTCCCCATAACCTGCCCGTGAAGTGGAGGATTTGTAGGACGTATAGAAACATTTAAAAACAAAAAAATGACATTTCAAATGACAGTAAATGGTTTTCCTTTATTCATAAACAACTGCTTGGGGTGACAGCCTGTTTGAAAAGAGGAGACGTTTTAGGACACGCAGAACAAGTTAAATGATTTTTTTTGTTGGCTAAATTATGGTGAAACTTATGCAGGCTTTGGATGAAAGTAACAATAGGTGCTTTAAAATTTGGCCTTTAGTGTCGGCAACAGTGCCGTCACACCATAACCCCTCTGTGGTATTGTGGAAGTGTGCAGTGGTGGAGGTTTTGGGAATGCAGAAGAGATCCCCGATCTATTCAGTTACGTCAGCATCAAGGGATTAAATAGCTGCTGATCCAGGACTGATTCATTGGCTCTTGTGACATTCCCAAGTGGCACCCTAAGTGGACGTTCAGAGTTGATTCCTGGAGTTTTATCCAAGATCCCCTATGCCATCCACCATCACGATCTCTAATTCCTGTGTCTCCTCTCTCCACAGGTAAGACATTATCGCCCATTATTCACAGACACCCACATCTCAACTGATCCCCTGCATACTTTTGCTGGTAGGACCCCCATCACCCAGTATTCGCAGGCACCCACATTGTAACGTTACCTTGGTCTTTTTCTGTTTTTTTATTTTTTGTTTTTCTCCACCATTTGCTTTGCTAATTAGCATGTGAATCTCCTGCCCTATTGACACAGCCCATCCAGCTTCAGGTGTTTGCATTCAGGCAGTTAAAAAGTAATCAGTCCGCCCTATATAACATTTAAGAGTGGCTCCACTGAGCCTTGGCTCTTGTGACATTCCCAAGTGGCACCCTAAGTGGACGTTCAGAGTTGATTCCTGGAGTTCAGTGGCACCCTAAGTGGACGTTCAGAGTTGATTCCTGGAGTTCAGTAGCACCCTAAGTGGACGTTCAGAGTTGATTCCTGGAGTTGCGGGACTGGAGGAAGGAACTGCAAGGCCCACTTTTTACTCCGGGTAAACGCACATCTATTTCATGCTTTCTCTCACGCTTCTACTCTTTACTTCTACCTTTCTCCTTAAATGGAACTCCTGCCCCTCTACCACCGACCCCTACACTATCTGTATCTCTCCCTCCCTCCTCTCGTCCCACATGATGGCCTCGCATGAGCTCCTTTGTTTCCTCAGAACATGGTCTCCCTCTATCTCTCGTGCTGCAAATCACTCCCACTCCCACAAATCCCATTCCCACCTTCTTTCTCACCCTCCTGCTGTTACTCTATTCAGGTGACATATCCCCTAACCCTGGCCCCACAACACATCCAATACTTCCCTCTCATCCTATCTCCATCACACATAAATCACCTCCCTGCAAGCCCAGCAACCTCATTCCCATAATCCCTCAGCGCCTTTCCTCTTTCTCCTGCGCCCTCTGGAATGCTCGCTCTGTGTGCAACAAACTCACAGCCGTCCATGACCTCTTCCTTTCAAACTCCTTCAACCTCCTAGCTTTAACTGAAACCTGGCTAACTCCCTCTGACACGGCCTCCATTGCTGCTCTCTCACATGGCGGTCTACACTTGAGCCATACCCCCAGACCGGGTGAGAGAAATGGTGGCGGGGTTGGAATCCTGCTCTCTCCCACCTGCACCTACCAGCATCTCCCTCCACCCCCATCCCTCTCCTCCTCCTTCGAGACACACTGCATCCGTCTGTTCTCTCCTCTGGCTCTCAGGGTGGCAGTCATCTACCGCCCACCGGGACCAACCTCCCAGTTCTTTGACCACTTTGCTACCTGGCTTTCTCACTTCCTGTCTTCTAATCTTCCATGCCTAATTCTCGGGGACTTCAACACTCTCATTGACGATCCTTCCACCCCTGCTGCCTCCAAACTTCTTTCACTCACGTCCTCCCTTGGACTCACACAATCCTCCCTCCTCCCTACCCACCACGATGGTCACGCTATTGACCTTGTCTTTTCCAACCTCTGCTCCATTTCTGAGTTCAATTGTCGCCCTTTCCCCATCTCTGACCACCACCTTCTCTCTTTCAACCTATCTGGACTTCCTAAACGCCCTGCTCCCCCACCCCGCACACACACTCGCAGAAATCTACATGCTGTGGACCCCCATCAATTCTCCAACCTACTTCACCACCTCCCTCATACCTCATCCTTCACCTGCCCTGATGCTGCCACTAATCACTACAACATTACTCTTATCTCTGCTCTAGACACTCTTGCTCCTCTTCGACTCTGTAAGGCCCCACGCCGCCAGCTTCAGCCCTGGCACACCCTCCAGACACGCTACCTGCAAAGATGCTCCCGCACCGCAGAGCGTGCCTGGAGGAAATCCCGCTCTGAAGCTGATTTTGTTCACTTCAAGTTTATTCTCCAGTCATACACCTCTGCCCTCCACTTGGCCAAACAATCCTTCTTCTCATCTCTTATATCTACGCTGTCCTCCAACCCTAAACAGCTCTGGTCCACCTTCAACACCCTCCTATACCCACCTGCACCTCCCCCCACAGCTGCCTTCAGCGCTCAAGACCTGGCAGACTACTTCCTCAGTAAAACTTTAACTATCAGAAGCAACATCCCAACACAAGATAGTTATCTGCCACCTCCACTCCCAGAGGTCCCCTCTGCCACCCTCTGCTGCTTCCTCCCAGCCACTGAGGAGGAAGTCAATTCCTTATTGTCCTCCTCACATCTCACCACGTGCCCGCTCGACCCCATTCCCTCACATCTAATTCCTCCCCTCTCCTCCTCCCTCACCCCTGCTCTCACACACATCTTCAACCTATCTCTCTCCACTGGCTCCTTTCCACCCGCCTTCAAACACGCGCTAGTTACCCTTTTACTAACAGGGTTATCCAAAGAGATTCGAATTGCTTGAGAAAGGTAACCGAACGCTGAAAATCAGCGTTCGGTTACCTTTCCTGACCATTCGGCTATCCAGAGAGCAGGCAATTCGCCAAATCCTGGCGAATTGCCTGCACATACGGTGCCTGTTCGGTCCCTGTTCGAGGGCAGTGAAAACCCCATGAAAAAGCACTGCTTCGGCTATTCAGAGAACACAAACCAGCAGTGAAAGGTTCCCGAAATGCCCTGCCATTCGGTGGTTTCATTCGGCAAATTTATTCAGGAGAATCCCATAGACTTCAATGTTAAAAATATTCCCGTTTTAATTCAATATCTAATAAACCGTTCATTATAAAATTCTGCAGCAAAAAGTCTCTTTATTTATAGATTTTTTAGGATACTTTAAGCATTTTTCTGAATTTTTAAAAAAAAAATTAAAAGTCCGATTTTTTTTTTTTTTTTTTTTTCAGTTATATTTTTTTTGTAACAGCCCTCTTTAGTATCATTCCCTGGACCTCCTGTGAAAATTTCAGACATTTTCGCTCAGTAGTTTCTTTGCAAACAGCGTTTCATTTTCCCAGATTCATACAAATGGTTTTCTAATTTATTCACTGCCTCCTCTACGTCACAGCTGCTTCGGCTCTGTGTGATTCGGCTCATGTTCGGCTCCTGTTCGGCTCCTGTTCGGCTTTTTCGAAGGTTAATCCAGATGTTTTTGCTTGTTTTCAGCGTGCATTCGGTTAGTTTTCGTCAGGTTTTCGGCAGCTTTTCCCTGCAATTCGGGGACCCTGTGGTGCTCGCTGAATACACCGCAGGGTCACCGAAATGCAATCGGCAAAAGGAACCGAATTGAAGAGAACGAAAAGTCACCGAACGTGCGGTGACTTTTCGAATCTCTTTGGATAACCCTGTAAAGAAACCATCCCTAGATCCCAACTCTCCATCCAACTACCGCCCTGTATCCCTGCTTCCCTTCACATCAAAGCTCTTAGAAAAACTAGTCTTCAACCGCCTCTCCCTCTTCCTGTCCTCCAATTCCCTACTTGACCCCCTGCAATCTGGATTCCGTCCCCTACACTCAACTAAAACTGCCCTCACCAAAGTCACCAATGACCTCCTAACTGCTAAAAAACACGGCCACTATTCTATTCTCATCCTGCTTGACCTCTCGGCTGCTTTTGACACTGTTGACCACCCCCTCCTTCTACAGACCCTCAACTCTCTGGGTCTCGGTGACACTGCACTCGCTTGGGTCGACTCCTATTTATCCAACAGGTCCTTCTGTGTGTCCTTTGCTGGTAACACCTCCTCCTCATTGCCTCTATCTGTTTGTGTACCTCAAGGCTCTGTCCTTGGTCCTCTGCTCTTTTCCATCTACACCTCTCCCTGGGCAAAATCATCAACAGCTTTGGCTTTAATTACCACCTCTACGCTGATGACACTCAGATCTACCTCTCTACCCCTGATCTCTCTCCCCCTGTCCTTTCAAAAGTCAGTGACTGTTTATCTGGCATCTCCTCCTGGATGGCCTCCCACCACCTAAAGATCAACATGTCAAAGACTGAACTCCTACTTATTCCTCCCTCCAATGCCTCCCCACCTCCTGACTTCTCTATCACGGTGGAGGGTATCACCATCTCCCCATCAAACCAAGTTCGCTGTCTTGGAGTTACACTTGACTCTGCTCTTTCCTTCATCCCCCACATCAAGTCTCTTTCCTCCTCCTGCCGATACCAACTGCATAATATTTCCAGAATTCGGCCATTTCTTACCGCTGTCACCACAAAACAACTCATACACGCCCTGGTAATCTCCCGACTCGACTATTGCAATAATCTCTTATCTGGCCTCCCTCTGTCCCGCCTCTCCCCCCTACAATCCATCCTGAACGCCTCCGCCAGGCTAATTCACCTCACCCTGCCGCTCTGTCTCTGCCGCTCCCCTCTGCGAGTCCCTTCACTGGCTTTCCATCCACTGCAGAATTAAGTTCAAAATCCTTATCCTTACCTACAAAACCCTCACTAACTCAGCTTCCCACTACCTGTCCTCACTAATCACCAAATACACCCCGGCCCGCTCCCTAAGGTCAAACAGTGACCTGCGACTAGCTCTCCCCGCATCACCTCTTCCCATGATAGAGTGCAGGATTTCTCACGCGCAGCCCCCACTCTCTGGAACGCTCTCCCTCGTACTGTCAGACTTTCCCCTAACTTCTCTTCCTTCAAACGCTCCCTTAAAACGTTCCTATTTAGGGAAGCCTACCACCCAACTCACTGACGCAACCATCAATCACTCTCACCTTACAGTCCTCTCCTCCTGTTTCCAACCCCAACCCTCCCAGATTGTGAGTTCCTACGGGAATAGGGCCCTCATCTCCTCCTGTACTGTTTGTCAAATGTTGTTCAATGTATTGTAACCCTGTCTATACTGTGCTTATTGTACAGCGCTGCGGAATATGCTGGCGCTTTATAAATAAAGAATAATAATAATAATAATAATATAAATGTCAGCCGGTCTACAGAGTCGGCAGACGCACTCTTTTGTCTGTGACAAAACCTCCAGCGGCACTGGAACGTCCTTTCAGAAAGCACGCTGGATGAAGGGCAACCTAGTAGCCGCATAGCATATTGGCTAAGTTTTGGCCAGTGATCCAATCTCACCACCCAGTAAGCCAGTGGATCATCTGCTGTAAAGGTATCCAGGTCTGCCCTTGCCCCTAGGTAGTCCTGCACCATACAGTGAAGACGCTGGCAATGGGTGCCTACATTTGACGTTCCTGGGCGTCGTGGACTAAATCTTTTTTTAAAAGGCCTCCGTCGAACGGCCCCGGCCTTCACCGCTCTTCTTCTGATCATCTGCAGCCTAAGAAGCACCTGTGTCATCACTTGGTAACCTACCAGTGCCTGGAAAGGTGTTACACAAGTGTCGCTTTAGAGCGTCCTCAAGTTGTTTCATCCTGTGCGCCCTCTGTGCAAGCAGGATGAGCTCTGCAACTTTACCCTTGTATCGTGGATCAAGAAGGCTTGCCAACCAGTAATGATCCCTCTCCTTGATAGCACGAATCCTGGGGTCCGTTAGCAGGCTTTGTAGGATAAGGGAGCCCATGCAGCATAGGTTGGAGGTGGCATTAGCTTCCGAGTCTTCCTGGTCAATGAGGATGACCCCATCGTGCACTTCCTCCTCCCAGCCACATACTAGTCCTTGGGTTTCTGGGCACACAAAACCTCCCTTGAGGAATCCCCACCTTCAATGCCCCCACTACTTAAATATTCCTCCTCATCCTCCTGTCTGATGTGTGGACCCGCAGGAATGCTGTCTGCGTAAAGTGTAGGGCGTTGAGAGCTAGGGAAGATCTCATCCTCCCGCTGCTCTGCCTCTAGTGCCACATCTATAGTTCCCCGCAGAGTGCGCTCCAGCAGGAACACTAAAGGAATTGTGTCACTGATGCATGCACTGTCCCTGCTCACCATCCTCGTTGCCTCCTCAAATGGTGATAGTACAGTGCATGCATCCTTGATCATCAGTCACTGGGGGGGGAAACAAGTTGACCTGAACCTGTCCTTGTGCCATACTCACACAGGTACTCATTGATGGCACTCTGCTGCTTGTGCAGATGCTGCAGCATTGCCACTGTTGAGTTCCACCTGGTGGGCATGTCACAGATCAGACGGTTTGTGGGAAGGTGGAATTCTCTTTGAATTTCTGCCAGGTGAA
The DNA here is from genome assembly GCA_009667805.1 of Leptobrachium leishanense. Classification (NCBI taxonomy): domain Eukaryota; kingdom Metazoa; phylum Chordata; class Amphibia; order Anura; family Megophryidae; genus Leptobrachium; species Leptobrachium leishanense. Next base: position 181,373 of record CM019065.1, on the reverse strand, counting down.
TACTTGCTGGGAATGACTGTCTGAAGTGGCTGCAGACTTTTCTGGCCTGGCTGAGAAGCTCTGCCAGCCTTGGGTACCTGGTTAGGAAACGCTGTACCACTAGATTTAGGACGTGTGCTAGGCATGGTACATGCATCAATTTACCCATGCGGAGAGAAGGTTGCTGCCATTATCACAGACGACCATTCCTAGCTGAAGCTGGCGTGGTGTTAACCATCTCTGCACCTGCCCCTGCAGAGCTGACAGAATTTCTGGCCCGGTGTGGCTCCTCTCCCCTAAACAAACCAGCAAGCACATATGGCATCTTTTTGCTTGAGCCATTGCATAGCCCCTGCCATGCGTCGGTTTAATTGCCACTTCACCAGAGACAGAGAAGGAGGAGGAAGAGGTGGTGGAGCAGACAGACCTCATATAAGCCGCTTTCTGGAGGCGAGGTGGATTTACAAGCTCCAGCACAGAGCCCCGTCCTGGATCCCTCCCAGCTGCAATCAGAGTTACCCAGTGTACCGTGAAGGAAATGTAACGGCCCTGTCCATGCTTGCTGGACCACGTGTCTAAAGTCATGTGCACCTTGCTGCTGACTGCCTTTCCCAATGACTCCATAACATTGTCTTCCACGTGCTGGTATAGTGCTGGAATGGCCTTCCGTGAAAAGAAATGGCGTTTTGGAACTTGCCACTGTGGTACAGCACATTTGGCAAATTCACGGAAGGAAGCAGAGTCCACCAGCTGGAAAGGCAGCAGCTGTAATGCGAGTAATTTTGCTGGCATTTAGACACTGTGCTTGGGGATGGTTGGGACTATATTTTTTTCTTAGGCTGCAGCAGCTGGGGCAATGTAATCTGACTGCGTAAATCTTCAGCTGATGGGATGTTGTACACATTCTGAGGAAGGACCTGGTACACCCATTACTGTAGCATCATCCCTTTCAGTGGAGGTTGTAGGCAATAACATGGCAGGACATATAGTGGGGGTAGAGACAGATGAGGAGGAGGAGGACCTATGCAAAGTGTTGTGCCAACGGGATGCGTGGCAGGTGGTCATATGTCGCCTCAAGCACATGGTACCCAAGCGTGGGATGTCTTTCCCATGCTTGATCCTCTTCTGACATAGATTACAAATAGCACCGGTCTGCTGCACATTTCTTAAAGAACTCCCAGACAGCAGAGATCCTGGACGTGTGCTGCGAGACAACAGCGCTCTGCACCTGAGCAGCTCTGACATCTGATGCCTTGGACTGGCTACGGTTGGTCGTAGAGGACGTTGTGCCTCGTGTTTGTTGTGCCTCCTCCTCACTTTACTCCTCTGTTCGATCAGGCACCCAGGTGGAGTCAGTGACCTCATCATCATTGTCATCACCCCCTATCTCCTCATCACTGGAGCCAACTTGGCAGTATGCTGCAGCTGCTGGGGCAACATGAGTGCCAGTTATTTGTGTCACTGGCACCCCCTTCCTCTTGGTTAATTATACTCCCTTCCTCAACCTCAGAGATTGAATCAGAGCACTGTAGTTGCTGCGCATCCTTAAGCAGCATGTCACTGTCATTGTAGTCAAACAATTCAGCTAACTCCTCCGCATATGTTGGTGAGGCTACGGCAGGAGTAGCTGTGGACATGGAGGCTGCATTAGATGCTTTGGCAGCTGAGGTGGACTGAAAACCACTACAAGCCTGGCTGGCAGAGGACTCGGAAGATGAGGATGGCCTGGTTAGCCAATCCACCAAATCCTCTGTATGTTGCTGCAGCATAAGATGGCCAGAACCAGTTAGAAACCGTAGGGATGAGCCGAACACCCCCGTGTTCGGTTCGCATTTGAACTCGAACAATTTCAAAAGTTCGAACACGAACCAAACTCAATGCAATTCAATGGGACTCGAAAGTTCGATCTTTAGAGTGCCCTCCAAGAGGGCATATATGCATGATATTTGCCATAAAAGGTGTATTGGGGTCCGGGTAGTGCCCTGGGGGAAAGGAAACAAGGAAAAAACATTTTTAAAAAAACGTTTTAAAAGGAACAGTGAGTTTTCCATGAAATAAAGGTTAAGAATAAAATCGAAAAATTCCTTAAAATATCGTGCCTAGGAGGTCTCCATAACCTGCCCGTGAAGTGGCGGATTTGTAGGTTGTACAGAAACATTTAAAAACAAAAAAAATGACATTTCAAATGACGGTAAATGGTTTTCCTTTAATCTATTCATAAACAACTGCTTGGGGCGGCAGCCTGTATGAAAAAAAAAGAAATTTTAGGACACGCGGAACAAGTTTAGCGATTTTTTTTTTTTGGCTAAATTATGGTGAAACTTATGCAGGCTTTGGCTGAAAGTAACAATAGGTGCTTTAAAATTGGGCCTTTAGTGTCGGCAACAGTGCCGTCACACCGTAACCCCTCTGTGGTATTGAGTTGGACCCTGCGGTCATATATTAAAATGATATGAATCTGGTACAGGCGTCAGTGGCAGTGCACCCAAATATTGTGCCTTTGGTGGCAGCAAGTGCCTTCACACCGTAACCCCTTTGTGGTATTGTGGAAGAGTGCAGTGGTGGAGGTTTAGGGAATGCAGAAGAGATCCCCGATCTATTCAGTTACGTCAGCATCAGGGGATTGATAGCTACTGATCCAGGACTGATTCATTTTTATTAAATGTCAGCCGGTCTACAGAGTCGGTGGACAGACGCACTCTTTTGTCTGTGACAAAACCTCCAGCGGCACTGAACGTCCTTTCAGAAAGCACGCTGGATGAAGGGCAACCTAGTAGCTGCATAGCATATTGGCTAAATTCTGGCCAGTAATCCAATCTCAACACCCAGTAAGCCAGTGGATCATCTGCTGTAAAGGTATCCAGGTTTGCCCTTGCCCCTAGGTAGTCCTGCACCATATGGTGAAGACACTGGCAATGGGTGCCTACATTTGACGTCCCTGGGCGTCGTGGACTAAAAAAAATTAAAAAGGCATCAGTCAAGCGGCCCCGGCCTTCACCCCTCTTCCTCTCATCATCTGCAACCTCAGAAGCACCTGTGTCATCACTTGGTAACCTACCTGTGCCTGGAAAGGTGTTACATAAGTGTCGCTTTAGAGCGTATTCAAGTTGTTTCATCCTGTACTCACTCTGTGCGAGCAGGATGAGCTCTGCAACTTTACCCTTGTATCGTGGATCAAGAAGGCTTGCCAACCAGTAATGATCCCTCTCCTTGATAGCAAAAATCCTGGGGTCCTTTAGCAGGCTTTGCAGGATAAGGGAGCCCATGCAGCGTAGGTGAGAGGTGGCATTAGCTTCCGAGTGTTCCTGGTCACTGAGGATGACCGTATCGTGCACTACCTCCTCCCAGCCACGTACTAGTCCTTGGGTTTCTGGGCACACAAAACCCTCCCTTGAGGAATCCCCACCTTCAATGCCCCCACTACTTAAATATTCCTCATTCTCCTCCTGTCTGATCTGAGGACCCGCAGGAATGCTGTCTGCGTAAAGACTGGGGCCTTGAGAGCTAGGGAAGGCCTCCTCTTCCTCCCATTGCTCTGCCTCTAGTGCCACATCTAGAATTCCCCGCAGAGTGCGCTCCAGCAGGAACACTAAAGGAAATTGTGTCACTGATGCATGCACTATCCCTGCTCACGATCCTCGTTGCCTCCTCAAATGGTGACCGTACAGTGCATGCATCCTTGATCATCAGCCACTGCAGGGGGAAAAAAAAACAAGTGGACCTGAACCTGTCCTTGTGCCATACTCACACAGGTACTCGTTGATGGCCCTCTGCTGCTTGTGCAGGCGCTGCAGCATTGCTAATGTCGAGTTCCACCTGGTGGGCATGTCACAGATCAGACGATTTGTGGGAAGGTGGAATTCTCTTTGAATTTCTGCCAGGCGAACACTTGCTGGGAATGACCGTCTGAAGTAGCTGCAGACTTTTCTGGCCTGGCTGAGAAGCTCTGCCAGCCCTGGGTACCTGGTTAGGAAATGCTGTACCACCAGATTTAGGACGTGTGCTAGGCATGGTACATGCGTCAACTTACCCTGGCGTAGGGCGTAGAGAAAGTTGCTGCCATTATCACAGACGACCATTCCCAGCTGAAGCTGGTGTGGTGTTAACCATCTCTACACCTGCCCCTGCAGAGCTGACAGAATTTCTGGCCCGGTGTGGCTCCTGTCCTCTAAACAAACCAGCTCAAGCACAGTATGACATCTTTTTGCATGAGCCCAAGAGGGCTGTGCATCCTCAAGCAGAATGTCACTGTCATTGTAGTCAAACAATTCAGCTGATTCCTCCGTGTGTGAAAGTGAGGCTACGGCAGGAGTAGCTGTGGTCATGGAGGCTGAATTAGATGTTTTTGGCAGCTGAGGTGGACTGTAAAGCACTACAAGCCTGGCTGGCAGAGGACTCTGAGGATGGCGTGGTTAGCCAATCCTGCAAATCCTCTGTATGTTGCTGCTGCTTAAGACGGCCAGCACCAGTTAGAAAGGATAAGCGTGTCCCTGCAGAGGATGCACCACGTCCACGACGACCAGAGGCACAGCTTCCCGACACAGAGGCTGCTTGCCCTCTTATCTGTGTCTGGGAGTGTCTGCCTGTCATTTTTGGTCTTTCTGACATGGTGAGTGATATATAGATTAATGATATACAAAACTCTGATTCAACTCTGTTATAAAAATTGGAGATATGCAGAACTCTGGTATAACTCAGACACCCTGATAGCTGGCAGCCATTGACAAGACACAGATTAAAATTCCCAGAAACCACCTATAAATCAGTGAGACCCCCTGATAGGACCTCCTGATAGCTGGCAACAGTGACAAGACACAGATTACAATTCCCAGATATCTGCTACAAGTCTGTGAGACCACCTGATGGATGGCAGTGACGACAGATTACAATTCCCAGATATCTTGTAGAAGTGAGACCCCCACAATAGCTGCTGGCAGTGAGAACACACACTATCAGAACAATCTCCTCTCAAAAAACACGAGCTGAGGGCTGTGTGAAGCCTTATATAGTGTGCTGCGGGACTTAGCTCTGTGAGCCCATGATTGGGCAAAATTTGCCCATAGTCTTGCACCTGACCTGTTATTGAACGCCACAAAACAAACTCTCTTTTAACACGGGGTACACTTGTATTACCAAACAAAAATTAAACACAAACAAATTGGCCTACTCCTTCCTTTAGTAGTCTAACTAAACAAATTTGTCCCCTCACTACGGGATACTGGGGCAGCTATTCTGCCCCCATTATAAACAAAAACTCTGTCCCTTCTTACATACGTGTAAGGATCCCTGGCTGTAGCCATCCTGCAACTCCCCCTGGTGGTTCTTTCCAGCTTGTTCCTGCCCTGAAACCAGCAACCAGCATCCAGCATTGTATGTGTTAATGCACCAAACACACGTGACTGACATAATAAAGGGCTCTGCCCCTCTCTGACCCATTGCTGGTTCATACAGCTCAGGCTCACCAAGAGTGAAGACCTCTGCTATCCCTGCTACTCTGATTCCTGATCCTGACCCCCCATCTCTGGTTCCTGCTCTGCAATCATTATCCACATCATCTTCAGCTATCTACCTGGTCAGTCTGCGTGTCCATCCACTACCCTGATACTCTGCTTATCTGTGCAGACCACTGCACGCAGGGCTCATACTCCCCTCTCCCCCGGTGCCACCCTGGTACCATCCGGAGTCCCTGACAGAATGAACCAGCCAAATACTAATGAGCCCGCAGTGCTGCACTTACTGGTGGAGTTGCTTAAGACCGCCTTCCAGGAGCTATTCAAAACCCTAGCTGATTCCCTGGTGCAAATGCTGCAAAAGATTCTGGGCACCTCGACTAAGGTGTGCGCTCCTCCTAACAAATATCATGATTCCCTGTCCCCTGAAGAACGTGCCAGGAGACTGGCGGACAATCTCTGCCTGTATTGCGGGAAAGGATCGCATTGGATATCTGATTGCCCAAAAACCCCCCAGATCTACGGTTGTCAAGCCAGCACCTGTGTCTAAATCTGCTGTTCGCTCCAAGCATGCTCCTGTGTGTAGAACTCTACAGCGACCTCAGGCTCCCACTCCTGCTACAGGTACTGTGTCTAAGAGACTTGCTGTCCCTAAGCGGTACCCCTACCCAAACCGGCCCCCAGGAGAACTCTGGAACCCAAACTCCCTGTACCCAGACCTGTCCCCAGAAAGTCTATGCCCGTTGTGCCCAGAAGAAGGGTGTCTCCGGAGTTTACCTCTGAAGACGACTTGGAAAACCCTATGGAGACCATCATGCCCGTGGAATCAGAGTCTGTAATTCCTGTGGACTTTGAAAGTACGGCGATGGAACCAGAACCTCCAATCCCTATGGAGATTAACTACATCCAGGCTCCGGTGTAACAACCACTCCCACCACTCTCAGCCAGCGAGACCTGGCGATCGGTGAAGTGGACGGTGCTAGCTATCACTCTCTGGATGACTTCTTGCCATTTGGCCGCCTCCCCTCAGAGTTGGGATCCAGACCAGGTACCAAGGGTACCACCTGGATACTTATTCCACCAAAGAGGAAGAAGAGGAGACACCTACCACGATGCCATCTTCTTATGTGGGCACCAGATTCAACGGTGACTCTGCCTCCTATTTCTCGCCCTCTGTCGCCAACGCCAGACGGGCAAGGGGCATTCCTGCTGCTCCAGAGTCCTTACCTGAGGATACGGTGCAGGGCACCTACGAGTACCTACCTTGGTGCCATCCGGGTATGTGGGCACCCTCACCTCTGATACATCTGCTGGCAGTAAGAACTCTAGATCCAGAGCACGAAGACAACAAAGGAAGAACCGTCCCCAGACTGGTGTTACAGACTTCCCCGTTGATATGACCCGGGACCTCCCACAGGCTACAGCTGTCCTGATGCCATCTCTCTATGTTGGCACGGAGTTCCCTGGTGACCCTGCTTCCTACCAGTGTCCCTCTGTTCCTAGGAGCCCACAAGGCCAGGACACTTGTATCCATCGGAAGCCCCACCTGAAGACCCGGGCGGCTACACTGTGCAGGGAACTCTTTGTTTTACCTGTCCGGGACCCTATATCAGGAACATGGACGGTGCAGCCTATCCACTGATGCCCCGCCGGTCCTGCCACGAGTCCACGGCAGTTCTTTTCGCTGCCCTGCATCCTGCAGGATCTCCAGAAACTGCTGCCCTGCATCCTGCAGGATCTCCAGCGGTCACCCAGAGGGTGCCCGTGAGGGGGAGGTACTGTAAGGATCCCTGGTGTAGCCATCCTGCAACTCCCCCTGGTGGTTCTTTCCAGCTTGTTCCTGCCCTGAAACCAGCAACCAGCATCCAGCATTGTATGTGTTAATGCACCAAACACACGTGACTGACATAATAAAGGGCTCTGCCCCTCTCTGACCCATTGCTGTTCATACAGCTCAGGCTCACCAAGAGTGAAGACCTCTGCTATCCCTGCTACTCTGATTCCTGATCCTGACCCCCCATCTCTGGTTCCTGCTCTGCAATCATTATCCACATCATCTTCAGCTATCTACCTGGTCAGTCTGCGTGTCCATCCACTACCCTGATACTCTGCTTATCTGTGCAGACCACTGCACGCAGGGCTCATACTCCCCTCTCCCCCGGTGCCACCCTGGTACCATCCGGAGTCCCTGACAATACGTGCCAGCAAACCTGGAGTTCTGCAGTTCTGTGCATTCCACACCTCAGTCTTTCAAACGCAATCTTTGTCTGCCTTCCTCTGAGCTGGGAACTGCTATATTGGCTTGTTAAGGTGTTGCAGCTGTGGCTGCTGCCAGGGAAGGTGTAACCCCTTACTGACCAGGAAATACTGCATCAGTCAGCCTCCTGCTAACATACATAGATTCCCATACTCTGTCACACATCTCCCTCCCCAGCGTAACACAGGTATGTGAAGCGGCCACCTCAGCCAGTCCATGCACTCGAGACAGAGCATCGGCATTGCCATGAAGGAGACCTGCCCTATGTCGTACCACAAAGCTGAATTGCTGCAAGGACAGAAACCACCTAGTGATCCTAGAGTTCTTCTCCCTATTGGTATGCATTCACTTCAACAGGGCATGGTCAGTGATAAGGGTGAAGCACCTGCCCAATAAGTAATAGCAGAGCGTTTCCAAGGCCCATTTAATCGCTAAGCACTCTTTTTCTACCGTAGCATAGCGTTGTTCCCGAGGCAGCAGTCTCCGACTCAGATACAAAACTGGATGTTCCTCTTCGCCAACATATTGAGACAAAACTGCACCCAGACCAACCTCAGAGGCATCTGTCTGAAGGAAGAACGCTTGTGTAAAGTCCGGTGCCACGAGAACAGGTTGAGTACAAAGGACTGCACGCAGGTCAGCAAAGGCCTCCTCAGCCTTGCTGTCCCATCTTACAGTGTCAGGACTCCTCGCTTTCGTAAGAATTGTGAGCGGAGCAGCCCTTGTGGCAAAATGAGGAATGAACCTCCGGTAGTAGCCTACAATATCCAAAAAGGCTCGGACCTGTTTCTTTCTCAGTGGTCTGGGCCAGCTTTGTATGGCTTCTATCTTAACTGTTTGGGGCCTCACTATTTCCCTGCCGATCACATAGCCCAAGTATTTGGCCTCAGCCAAACCTATAGTACTTTTAGCTGGGTTGACGTTCAGGCCGGCTCCTCTAAAGGTATTCAATACTACTTGTACCTTCCCTAGATGGGTCTCCCAATTGGGACCATGGATAATCACGTCATCCAGATAAGCTGCGGCATACTCTGTATGAGGTCTCAACAACTTATCCATCAATCTTTGAAACGTGGCTGGAGCACCATGCAGGCCAAAAGGAATTATTCTATACTGAAATAGTCCATCAGGAGTGGAGAATGCGGTTTCGCCCTGGCCCGCTTAGTTAATGGTATCTGCCAGTAACCCTTCGTCAGGTCTAAAATCGTGAAAAATCTGGCCTTTGCTAGTCACTCCACCAACTCCTCAACGTGGGGCATGGGATAGGCATCAAACTTAGAGACCTCATTCAGTTTCCTGAAGTTATTGCAAAACCTAATTGATCCATCAGGTTTTGGTACTAGAACGATCGGACTGGACCAGTTACTTTGAGACTCCTCTATCACTCCGAGGTCAAGCATTTTCTTGATTTCAGCTCTTATGGATTCCCTTTTTGCCTGAGGGATTCTATAAGACTTAACCCTTATGGTAACCCCTGGTTCCGTCTCAATATGATGGGCAATGTCTTGGGTTCTGCCTGGCAGCGATGAAAAGACATCCTTGTTCCTCTCCACCAGGCTTCTAGCCTCCTCTGGTGTTAGATCAGAAGATATTATCACCGGTTGTTCCGGGGGATGCCAACTAACCATTGGGTCACCCACAGCGACCACACATGCTTCTCTATCCCTCCAACGCTTAAGGAGGTTTATGTGCAGTATTGCCTCTTTCTTATGACGGTTAGGCTGACTAACCCTATATTGTACCGGACTTACTTTATCCAGAATTTCGTAGGGTCCCTGCCACTGAGCTAGTAGCTTACTCTCAGTCGTGGGAACCAACACCATTACTCTGTCTCCCTTGTTGAACTCTCTTGCTACTGCCGTTTTGTCATAGTGAAGTTTCTGGGCATCCTGGGCTTGTTTCATGTGCTTGTGAACAAGTGGAGCAATCCGAGCCATGCGCTCCCTCATTTGTTCCACATGTTGAACTAAATTCGTGCCTTGGGCCACTTGCTCTTTCCAGGTTTCCCTCAATATATCTAATATACCCCTGGGGTGTCGACCATACAGAATCTCAAATGGGGAGAAACCAGTGGAGCTTTGCGGAACCTCTCTTACAGCAAACAATAAGTAGGGAAGCAGCAGGTCCCAATCTCTCCCATCTCTACTAACCACTTTTCTTAACATCCCCTTCAGGGTACGATTGAAGCGTTCTACCAACCCATCTGTCTGGGGGTGGTATACTGATGTTTTCAAAGCATGTATGTTAAACAGTTGACATAACTCCTTCATAATACAGGAAATAAAAGGTGTACCCTGGTCCTTAAGGATTTCTCTGGGTATGCCAACCCATGAGAAAACCTGAACCAACTCCTTTGCTATATTTTTAGCATTAGCCTTGCGCAGTGGAATGGCCTCTGGATATCTGCTGGCATAATCAACAATCACCAGGATATACTGGTGACCCCTGGCCGATTTCTCTAGGGGACCCACTAGATCCATTCCTATTCTTTCAAAGGGTACTTCGATTATCGGGAGAGGTATGAGCGGGGCCCTTAGCTTGGGTCTAACTGACGACAACTGGCACTCTGGGAAAGAAGCACAATACCTCTTAATTTCCTCATATACCCTGGCCCTTGCCAGAAGAACCGTCTGAGAACCATTTCTTGTGTTTTCTCCACCCCCAAGTGTCCACCCAGTAAATGAGCGTGGGAGAAGTCAAGCACCTTCCGAGTATAGGAGGACGGCACCGCCAGTTGCTCAACCTCCTGACCTTCGTCTGAGGTTAGCCTGTAAAGGAGATCATTTTTTAGGATGAAACATGGATACGTGTCCCTCATACAACCCTCCACGGGTACACCATTTACCTCTACCACTCTACTTCTGGCATTCTGTAACAATGGATCATTCGCCTGATCTCGCCCAAAGTTACCAGTGGACATATCAATTGTTTCTGGGTTTTCCATCTCAACCTCATAATCCGGTTCTGTAGCAGGTTCTGTTTGTTCAACCTCTACCTCATCTTCACCACATTGTGTTTCCACACCTTTATTAGCCCGCTTCCCCTGCTCATTCAACAATGCTTCATTCACGGCTCTGTTAAACCTCAATTTGCTTTCCCTGAACTCTCTCTTGGTTTTTCTTCTTTTTGGGTTACCAACATACAAATCAGGGTGAGCAAAGGGAAAAAGTTAATCTAAACCACAAACTTGTCGGTCATCCCTAAGTGACCCTTGTTCGGTTCCCACCAGGGGTTGCAAGAGGGTGTGGAACTCCGGGAAGTTCCTTCCTATGACTAGGGGATAGGGTAGTCGAGGAATCACTACCGCTGATATCCTTACCAGTTTTCCTTGTACAAAAACCTCTATATTGCTTTTAGGATACCGTACAGTACATCCATGAATACAAAGTACCCCCATTGTTTTATGGTGTTGTACCTGTGGAGGCTTGATTAGGCCACCTGCTACCAGAGTTAAGGCACTACAAAGAGTCAACAAGGGCTCCTGTCTCACGACCATTAAACTTTACAGTCCCTCTAAAGGTATGCACCCTTTACCAGGCCTGCTAGGCATATCAGTCTACAACAATTTAATGGGTTCTCCCCCAAGTCACATTGCATCGGCTCTGGGAGGGTAGGGCACCTTGCCCTGACATGTCCTCTTCCACTGCATTCAAAGCAGATTATAGAGTTTCTTCTCAATAGGTCTTTTGTGGGAATACGGTCCTCAGAGTCTGTTTCGCGCAGACGTATTCCCGTTCCAGAATTGGGTTCAAGTCCACCTTTCTGGGGTCTTGGTCTCTGGGGCAAAGAAACGAATTAGTAGGAGATCTCTCCAAGTCCTTTGCAGACAGGTATCTTTCTACTTGTGCGACCATGCTGTCATAGGTTCTGGGGTCTCCTTGACTGACCCATTCACGGAGGCTCGGGGCTGGTCGGAAGCTATCAGGAATCGGTCTAGCACCAGGGTTTCCACGATCTGAGCAGGGGTTTGACTCTCCGGTTTGAGCCACTTCCGGGCTAGATGAATTAAATCAAACATCTGTGAACGGGGTGCCTTATCTCCCTTAAACTGCCACTTGTAGAAGCGTTGGGCTCTCACATTGGTTGTCACACCCATCCGGGCCAGGATCTCTGCTTTTAGTTGGGGGTAACTTGCAGCGGCCTCTTTGTCCAGATCATAATAGGCCTTTTGTGCTTCACCAAGGAGAAAAGGGGCAATAATTCCGGCCCACTGACCCATGGACCAGGCTTCACGTATAGCTGTTCGCTCAAACGCCAGAAGGTAGGATTCTATGTCATCCTCTGGGGTCATCTTCTGTAGGCAGCTGCTTGCCCATATCCTGCTTACACCCTCTGCTGGTGCAATCACCCCCCAGGGTACTGATGCGGTCCAAGAGCTCTTTGAACATGGCACGGTCCATCCTTTGAGCTTCGCCCAAGGCTTTAACCTGCAAGACCAGGAGCTTGTTAGTCTCTTGCTGAGATGCAGCTGAGGTTGCAGTCGGAGGCTGCAGTAAGCCTGTTGGTCTCCTGTTGGGTTGCTGAAGCTTTCACTAGGGCTTTTACAACATCCTCCATTATCGTGGGTTCTGTACCTTTAAGGCTTCTGTGAAAGCGGAGCTGGCACAGCAAATATCCCACCGCTGCCACCACTTGTGGTAGGGCCGCTCAGAGAAGCACAGGATTTGGAGGTGTACCTCTTTTATTGAACGCCACAAAACAAAGTCTCTTTAAACACTGGGTACACTTGTATTACCAAACAAAAATTAAACACAAACAAATTGGCCTACTCCTTCCTTTAGTAGTCTAACTAAACAAATTTGTCCCCTCACTACGGGTTACTGGGGCAGCTACTCTGCCCCCAGTATAAACAAAAACTCTGTCCCTTCTTACATACGTGCCAGCAAACCTGGAGTTCTGCAGTTCTGTGCATTCCACACCTCAGTCTTTTTCTGGCGTCCTCTGTCCTGGGAACTGCTATATTGGCTTGTTAAGGAGTTGCAGCTGTGGCTGCTGCCAGGGAAGGTGTAACCCCTTACTGACCAGGAAATACTGCATCAGTCAGCCTCCTGCTATCATACACAGATTCCCATACTCTGTCACGATATTCAGAACTCTGATATAAGTCAGCGATTTTACTGATATTTTTCCCTGCAAGGCTGCCAATGTCCTCTACTCTCTCTCTCTGATTCACTTCCTCTCCTGCAGGCTGCAACAGCCAGATTCAACTCTCAATAGATAAACAGATGAACTCTGATTAAACTGTGTTATTGTATGGTATCTAGAATTCGATCAAAGATAGACAGATTTTTCAGAACAATGCTATAAATCAGTGATACACACTGTCCCTGATAGCCTGGCAGTGCCTACACAGATTCTAATTCCTAGCGATCTACGTCACTGACAGAACAATCTCCTCTCCTCTCTGATTCACTCCTGCAAACACACACGCTCGGGCTGCAGGCAGGGAAGCCTTGTATAGGGTGCTGCAGGACTTAGCTCTGTGAGCCCATGATTGGGCAAAATTTGCCCAATCAGGACTTTGAGCCGTGATTGGCATAGTCTTGCTCCTGACCTGTGGTCAGGTGCAAGGCTGTAGCCAATTACAAGCTTCAAGCCAGTGGAAAAGTGCATTGTGGTGCATTGTGGGCAAACATGCGGAAATGTTCGAACGGGCGATGTTCGAATTGAACTCCGAACAGATCCGAACGCTCATCCCTACTGATGTTTAGGTGGTCCCAATATGATAGCGCCCTCACTATGCAGTGGCGTGAAGCCACAACTACAAGCAGAGCAGTCTGAGGAGAAATCCCCGAGTCGCGGAGAAAACTCCAGGACAGGGATATCCTCAGCTCTCTGATTAATTACCAACGAGTTGGGAAAGACCCTAAAAATAGAACAAAGTAAATTAACCCATTAGGGAAGTAGGAAATAAAGGTAGAAACCTGACTATTATAAACAGAACAAAATGCAAACTGATAACCAATTACATATACCTAATACATGAGGTATAGTAAAGGAACAACTAATTATGTGTGTCTGAAACACCTAATAAATAATTTCTTAAGTATTAGCAGCAGCAATACAAAAATCCTTACCTCTTCATCGGCGAGCAGCAAAGAAAGGAGGCTTTGGAGAAGGTTACTTCAGGATATATACGGGCGGCTGCTTGCTGATTGGCCGGCGCGTCGCAAGAGTTAATGCTATTGGACTGTTTGTTAAGAATGAAAGTTTTTTATGTATTAATACTTTGTATTTTGTCATTTGTTTTTTGCTGCTATCTGTGAAGTAAAAGAATAAGCATAATATGAAGCCTCCGTGTCTTGTGGGATAATTCCATTTCTTTCACTCATGGTTAGTGTTTTGGCTGAAGCCATTTATTATCAATCAAGTGTGTTTACTCTTTATAAATCACTAGCATTGCCAGCGGCTTCGCTCGCGTGGATTTTGGGATTTGTTAAAATTGTTCTTAAAAGAAACATGAGTTTTTTTTGTTCAAACCATACAAAATATAATTTACAGGTTGATGTCTTAACCTCCCTGGCGGTCTATTTCTTCAGCAAATTCTGTGCTGAAAATGGTCAATATTTTTTTTTTTTTATTGCCCCCCCTAGCGGCATCCCGAGTGTGGCTCGGGGTTAAATTCCTATATTGGAAGCGGTAACTCTGAGCAACACTCAGGATGCCGCTGGATACATTACCTCTCCCTGCGTCCCTCGATGTCCCCAGCTGCCGCCTCCGGCGATCTCATAACTTCCTGGTTTCCTCCTCGCGAGAAGGAATCTAGGAAGTAAAACGCTGCGATTGCCGGAGGAGACTGCAGAGATCATCGAGGGAGCGCACGGAGAGGTAATGTATACAACCAGAGTGTGTCTCGGGGTTGCCGCTCTCAGTGGGGAAATTTAATTATCCCACAAGACACGGTGGCGAGTATTATGCTATCTTTTCTTTACTTAAGCCGATAGCAGCAAAATCTCTCAAATACAACAACAAAAGTTTTTAGAGAGAAAAATACAGTTTAACAAAACATATAACAATAGCAGGTAATGGTACAGTCCAGCTCCCTGCTGTCCAATCGTCAGGTAGACCGCTCCATAAATCGTCCTGGCAATCCTTGTCTCCTCCTCTTTTCTTTGCTGCTCGCCGAGATGAGTATTGGCAGCAATGCAATACAGTTTATTGAAAAGGAAATGTTTTACTTTTCACTTATACTATTATGTAGTTATTTCATTTCTATACACACACACACACATTTATTGTGTCTTTTTGATTATTTTTCTGGTTGTTACAGAGTTTATGAGTCACAGTGTTTTAGTTAGCTTTTACTGTATTTTACGTGTATGTGAGTTGGGCTGTACTGAAGAAATATTTTTGCTCCCTGTTAGCACGGGTTCCCCTCCGGAGAGAGGAGTCTCTCTCAACAGTTACCAATGCTTTTTTCCCACACACTTCCCCGCGACGGCTTCGAGGGAGGCGCGACTTTCGCGCCGCTGGTTTCTCTGGGGTAGACGCTCGCGGCTGCACAGAGCGTCGCGGTCGGTTTGCCTCAGACGAGTGACAGGGGTTCGTGAGGCAGCACGTTACTTTTCCTTCGATAGTTTTAGCCCAAAAGTGATTTGTGTCTAGTCCGGCCCTGCCAACCTCCCCTGGTGCCATTGTATCTATGCCCCATGTACATAATTCATCAGACGCACTTGTGGCGCCTCTTCTCTCTGAGGTAGAGCTTGCGGCAGTTCGCGCATGCGCGGAACACCACGGCTTGTTGCCGCGAGAAATTTCCATTAAAATGAATTAAAATGGAAAATAAGTAATATATATTTATTTATTTATAAGAGGTTTATGACTGGCCCGAACCTGCCTGTTTGCCCCAGGTGCCCTTATTTTTATGCCGACGATTTTTTTCCTCAAATTTGGAGTATATATGGTTAAAATGTCTAGAATCTCTCAACCAGACGTGCATTTATAATTTCCCCAACTTCAGATAGATTTTTATCTAGTGATTCCTGACAGGATAATGAGGTCCCTGAGACTTCAATGAGGGAGAAGAGCAACTCCCAAAAAATATCCCTCATAAAACCTACGTCTACCCGTACTTGTAATGAATTCCCACAGCACATCACTGTGACGAAAAAAGGAGCCAGTTAACTCCGGCTGACAAAGAAAGTGGAAGCGCGCTAGAGGCGCAAAGATACCGGCAGCTCCTCAGAACATTCTAGAGAGGAAGCAATGTCAGATTCTGAGGTGAATTCCTCTGACCCGGAGTACGATCCGGTCTCCTCTCCTGAGGCCTCACATTCAGTTTCCTCACCTGATTCCACTGATTCTAAAAACCGCTTATTGATCCGGTAGATGCTGTAAGAAATTCAATGTTTGTACCAGAGCAATTAAAACATCCCCGGTCAGTGGAATGGACACACATAGAGCATGTGGCTGGTTATATAGAGCAGCATATCCGTATGTCAATGGATAAACAAACCAGAAGTAATTTGAGGGCTGAGTGTCCAGCCCCAACTTTGTCACATAAGCTTAATGTAACCCCGAGTTAGATCCCGAAATTATTCACATCCTTAACCAGTCAAATTGGTCCCGAAAAAGGGGAGTAGAGGCCACCTTAAGGGGTGTCATGATAAATTGTTTGATTTTGTAGGTCCATTGGCAGAAATTAATGGATTCGATTGAGGTTTCTCCTCACTAATGATAAACCAGTCCTGTTTGAACACAGGGGCCGAGTACAGAGATTAGTCTGTGTTTTTGGTAACATAACACAGCTTTATCAAGCGAAAAGGAGACGCTCAATTCTCCTCAGGATCCACCCTAAAGTGGCGACCTTAGCGCATAATAAACTGTTGGCGCTATATAAATGATGATGATAATAATAATGAGCCTGATCCCAACGCTGAGGGTCAGTTGTTTGGAGAAGGCATCTTCAAGGAGATGACCGAATATACAAGGCCCTTCTTGACCACAGGTAAGATATACGTTGTGTACAATTATTTCAAAATAGAAGACATTCCATCATTAAAAGGAGTTTTATCTCCGCAAGATTAGATGGTCAAAATAAATTTGAAAGATGCCGGACAATCCCAATAAACTACAAAATATCGGTCCTTACACGACACAGTCTATCAAATTTCTAGGTGTCACCGTAACTATGATGGAGATGTCTCTTTCTCTGCCTTCAGCTAAAGTTCACCTGATTCACAGAGAAATCAGATGTCTTCTATCTGCAGAAGAATTCTCTCTGAGATGGTTGGCTCACCTCCTGGGCCTACTCTCTGCAGCAATACAAGTGGTCTTTACAGGACCGCTTTATTGTCGAGCTCTTCCATGTCTGAACGCACGATTTCTGCAGAGGAGATGGCTTTATCCAGATTGCATCTCTCTGGACGACGAGTCGAAATTGGAGATGCAATGGTGGCTAAATCATTTAGAGTCATGGAACAGCAAAGCCATTATCCATCCAACTCCAGAATTGGTCATAGAGTCAGACGCCAGCAGATCTGGCTGGGGCGTGCTGCGGATCGTTTTCCACAGCTGTCAGTTGGGTTTCCACAGAGATAGGATTGTATATAATTGTTTAGCAACAATCCTGCAAGGAGTTCTATTCAAGTTTATTAAGCATTTCCAGGCGAGTTCCATACTCCTGGAAATGGACAACCTGTCCGCTGTGCGTTATATCAATCTTATAGGTGGCCCCAGGTCTAAACAGTTAGCAGAGACAACAAAATCTTTTGAGGATTTTGCCGGCCTCACAATCTCTCAGTCCAGGCCAATACATTCCAGGGTTCAGACATCGTAATGATGGACTGGAATTCAAAGTATCTGATAGACTCCAGCAATTGGAGATTAGACGCCAAGATATGGGCCAGTTGGTCATTCTTCTGGGGTCCTGTCACGGTGGCCCCCGCGCCCCCCCGGCGCCTGGCAGCAGCTTCCTCGCTGCTCGCTGGCCAGGCGCCGAGTGATATTGCGGACGCTTCCGCACACGTGAGACGCCGGGGGGCGGGGCCTGGCGGCGAGACGCGGACCCGCCGGGTTTAAAGCCCAGACTCACAGAGACGCCGGTGCCCTGACGTGGTAGTTACTTCCCGCAGAGCTCTTGAATATATTTTGGCTAACTACGATTCTGTGTATGACCCTTGGCATTGGCAAACTACGATTCTGTGTATGACCCTTGGCATTGGCAAACTACGATTCTGTGTATGACCCCTGGCATTGGCAAACTAACGATTCTGTGTATGACCCCTGGCATTGGCAAATTAACGATTCTGTGCATGACCCCTGGCATTGGCGAACGAACCACTCTGTGTATGATCCTTGGTATTGGCGAACGAACCACTCTGTGTATGATCCTTGGCATTGGCGAACGAACCACTCTGTGTATGACCCTTGGCATTGGCGAACGAACCATTCTGTGCGTAACCCCTGGTATTGGCATTAACTCTTCTAATTCTGGTATTGAGGTCAGTCTGTGTGGCACCCTAAGCACACATCAGACTACCCCTTGTGTTGTTAGGGTCTTGGGAAGAGCTAATTGTTCTAAGGTCTTGTGTATCATCCTATGTCTGTCTAGTCGTGCCGACCACTCTAAGGATCGGAAGGGTAGAGAGAGTCCTGCGTATAGGGACCACCACTCTAGTATCAGGGGGATCCGTGACATTACGTCAGGGCCAATGGATCCCGCAGACCTCTCTAATCAGTTGACTCGTATTGCAGCCAGACAAGAAGAGCAGGACCATAGGATGGACCAGATTGCTCTTGCCCTGCAGACCCTGTTAAACCGATCTAGTTCTGGGACTGCAAGTCCTCCAGACCCAGTAGTGCCTAGGATCAGTCCGGCCTCTCCTGAGGGATGCAGGCTCAGTATGAAAGCACCCGTACGCTATGATGGGACACCAAACTTGTGCCGGGGCTTTCTGACCCAACTGGAGATATTGTTCGAGAACAACCCAGGCTCATGTATGTCAGATAAAGCTAAGGTGGGCTATCTAATTAGTCATTTAACGGAGAAGGCTTTATTGTGGGCTACTCCCTTGTGGGAGAACAAAAAACCCATCATATACGATTATGAGGGTTTTACTTCAGAGCTTAAACGCACCTTTGACCCCTCTAGAAGGGCTACCAATGCAGGGAGGTCATTATTTCATATTAAACAAGGTAATAGGAGGGTTGCGGAATACGCAATAGAATTTAAGACCTTGACTTCAGAGGTCCTCTGGCCGAACGATGTCCTAACCTTGGCCTTTACTGAAGGGCTGAACGACGCGTTTATGTTCGAGTTGGCTCCTCTAAGATTGCCAGAGACTCTTGATCATTTGATCGACTTCTGTATCGCTATGGATGATCAAATTAGGGAAAGGAGACACCCCAGGGATAGACCTAGAAGGCTCTTGCCTCCTTTACCCTTATCATCCAGAACTACCGTTACTTCCGGTAACCAGGAAAACGTTAAATCAGATCTACCTGTTGTTGAGCCTATGCAGATAGGAAAGACTGGTATATCGGAGGCAGAGAGAGCTCACAGAAGGGAGAAGGGACTCTGCTTCTATTGCGCCGGGGCAGACCACTTCCGCCTTCAATGTCCTCAGAGACCTAGGGGGAGCAGGGGTGAGAGTGGCCGAGCAAGCCAGAGACCAGCCAATACCCAGGTTATAGGATCTCTTTATGCCTCTTTCGTAAACAACGAAAAAAAAAAGTCCAGGATCCTGGTACCAATATCATTGACCTGGGACAAGGTTCACATTAAGACTGAGGCCTTCTTAGATTCTGGGGCCTCAGGCAATTTTATGGATAAACAGTTTGCTGCTAAATGTCTCATACCTCTGGTCCTCAAGGACAGACCTCTTATGGTGGAAGCTATAGATGGTAACCCTCTATCCTGCCCCCATATCACCCACGACACTGTTTCTGTATGTATGAAAACAGGAGTATTGCACCACGAATACATATGTTTCCAAATCATTGAGTCCCCTTCTTGTCCTGTCGTGCTTGGGTTTCCGTGGTTGGCAGAACACAACCCGGTTATTGATTGGGTCCAAAGAGACATAAAATACTGGAGTCCTCGTTGTCAATCGCACTGTCTGGGCAGGGTCAACGTAATCGCTAGCCTCAACGTTGCCACAGCCCCTCCCTTGTCTACAGAGGTGCCTGAACAATATTTGGGATTGAAAGAGGTCTTCTCTAAGTCCAGGACTGAGGTCCTACCGCCGCACCGCCCGTACGACTGTGCTATAAATTTACTCCCTGGTACTATGCCTCCTAGGGGACATGTATACCCCTTGTCCCAAAAAGAAAATGACGTTATGGAGGAGTACATAAGGGAGAACCTGGAACGAGGTTTCATCAGACGGTCCTCTTCTCCAGCAGGGGCAGGTTTTTTTTTTGTATCGAAAAAAGAGGGAGACCTGCGGCCTTGTATAGATTATAGAGGTTTGAACAGGATTACCATAAGGAACGCCTATCCCATACCACTTATCACAGAACTGTTCGATCGCCTAAAGGGGGCCAATATTTATACCAAACTTGATTTACGCGGGGCTTACAACCTCGTAAGGGTTAAAGAGGGACACGAATGGAAAACGGCTTTTAATACTAGAAGTGGGCATTATGAGTACCTGGTGATGCCTTTTGGCCTATGCAATGCGCCGGCTGTTTTTCAAGACCTCATTAATGATACCTTACGAGAATTCCTGCAAGTATTTGTCATAGTATATCTTGATGACATCCTGATATACTCGCCTGATATCATAACCCATCATGTCCACGTGAAAATAGTACTGAAAAAATTGTTGGAGGCTGGATTGTATTGTAAATTAGAGAAATGTTTATTTGACATAAGGACAGTACATTTCCTTGGCTACATAATAACACCGGAGGGGTTCCAGATGGACCCTAAGAAACTTACAGCAATCCTAGACTGGCCTCTACCCCAAGGACTTAAAGCCATCCAAAGGTTTCTAGGATTCACAAATTATTATAGGAGGTTCATTAAAGAGTTTTCGGTTTTGGTATCTCCCCTCACGGCCATGACTAGGAAAGGGGTGGGTAATCAGAAATGGACACCCCAAGCCAGTCAAGCCTTTGAAGCACTCAAACAAGCGTTTACTACGGCCCCGGTACTCAGACATCCGGATCCGGCTCTGCCGTTCCAAGTGGAAGTTGATGCCTCCGAGATAGGTCTTGGTGCAGTCTTGTCCCAGAGGGAGGCACCCGACAAACCATTGCATCCATGCGGCTTCTATTCCCGGAAACTCTCCCCGGCAGAGAGGAACTATGACATAGGAAACAGAGAGTTGTTAGCAGTCATATCAGCCTTGGCAGAATGGAGATACCTACTGGAAGGGTCTAGTGACCCCATCCTTATCATAACCGATCATAAAAATCTCACATACATTGGAGATGCTAAACGGTTAAATTCCCGACAAGCAAGATGGTCGTTGTTTCTTTCAAGCTTTAATTACGTACTGACCTATAGACCTGGGTCCAGAAATGTTAAGGCAGATGCTTTATCTAGACAACATGAGTCCTACGAATTTAACGTCCAAGATCAGCATCCCATTGTACCCCAAGAAAGGATTATAGCCTCTACCACAATCAATGTCTCGTCTCCCTTGTTGCAAAGGTTACAAACCGTGCAGGGCACGGCTCCTGAAGGGAAACCTCCCGCGAAACTCTTTGTACCTGAATGTGAAAGAGAAGAAATATTAAACCTTTACCATGATAATAAAACGTCCGGGCATATGGGAATCACCAAAACGGTGTCCAGTATTAATAAAATCTTTTGGTGGCCCACGTTGCGCCGAGATGTTAAGGATTACATAGCTGTGTGCGAGGTTTGCGCAAGACATAAAAATCCCAAGACAGCACCCATTGGTTTGCTCCAACCTCTGCCTATCCCAGAACGACCATGGTCGCACCTAGCTATGGACTTCATAGTGGAGTTACCCGATTCTAGAGGGAACACAGTTATACTTACGATCATCGATCGGTTCTCCAAGATGGGTCACTATGTTCCTCTTCGTAAGCTACCGTCGGCAGCCGAACTGGTGCCCATATTCATTAACCACGTGGTCCGCATACATGGTATTCCTCTTGGGATTGTCTCCGATAGGGGTACCCAATTCGTCTCCAGGTTTTGGAAAGGGTTTTGTAAGAATGTGGGGATAGACTTGTCTTTCTCTTCGGCCTATCACCCCCAGACCAACGGAGCAGCAGAACGTGCAAATCAGAATGTAGAAAAGTATCTCAGGTGCTTTATCTCAGAACAGCAAGATAACTGGTCAGACCTGCTACCATGGGCTGAGTATGCTTTGAACAGCGCGGTGAGCGAATCCACAGGACATTCCCCTTTCTTCACCGTTTATGGTTTCGACCCTCCTATGTTACCGACTACATTTTCGGATACCACGATACCTGCTTTGGATGACCATTTGGCGTCCTTGAAGGACACCTGGGGGAAAGTCAAGGAGGCACTCAAGAAAAGTAGTGCCATCCAGAAAATCAAGGCTGACAGACACAGGAGGCAGGCCCCCGTATATCAGGTTGGGGACAGGGTATGGCTTTCCTCGCGGAATATTAAGCTCCTAGTGCCTTCCATGAAGTTGGCACCTAGATTCATAGGCCCTTACAAGGTTTTACGACGACTCAACCCCGTCTCCTATGCTTTGGCATTACCTCCCCATATCCGGATACACAACGTGTTCCACGTGAGCCTCTTAAAACCTCTCTTATGTAATCGGTACACCAGGGCCCGTATCCCACCTCCTCCTATCTCAGTGGAGGGTGAGGAAGAGTTTGAAGTCCGGGCCATTTTGGACGCCAGGGTCTCAAGGGGCACTTTGCAGTATCTGGTCGACTGGGTGGGCTACGGGCCGGAGGATCGTTCTTGGCTCCCGGCTGCTGAGGTCCATGCGCCTCGGTTGGTGAAGGCCTTCTACGTGGCTCATCCCCGCGCTCCTGGGGGTCGTCCAGTGGCCGCCCGTAGAGGGGGGTTCTGTCACGGTGGCCCCCGCGCCCCCCCGGCGCCTGGCAGCAGCTTCCTCGCTGCTCGCTGGCCAGGCGCCGAGTGATATTGCGGACGCTTCCGCACACGTGAGACGCCGGGGGCGGGGCCTGGCGGCGAGACGCGGACCGCCGGGTTTAAAGCCCAGACTCACAGAGACGCCGGTGCCCTGACGTGGTAGTTACTTCCCGCAGAGCTCTTGAATATTTTTGGCTATTATCGATTCTGTGTATGACCCTTGGCATTGGCAAACTACGATTCTGTGTATGACCCTTGGCATTGGCAAACTACGATTCTGTGTATGACCCCTGGCATTGGCAAACTAACGATTCTGTGTATGACCCCTGGCATTGGCAAACTAACGATTCTGTGTATGACCCCTGGCATTGGCGAACAACGAACCCACCTTCTGTGTATGATCCTTGGCATTGGCGAACGAACCACTCTGTGTATGACCCTTGGCATTGGCGAACGAACCATTCTGTGCGTAACCCCTGGTATTGGCATTAACTCTTCTAATTCTGGTATTGAGGTCAGTCTGTGTGGCACCCTAAGCACACATCAGACTACCCCTTGTGTTGTTAGGGTCTTGGGAAGAGCTAATTGTTCTAAGGTCTTGTGTATCATCCTATGTCTGTCTAGTCGTGCCGACCACTCTAAGGATCGGAAGGGTAGAGAGAGTCCTGCGTATAGGGACCACCACTCTAGTATCAGGGGGATCCGTGACAGGTCCCTTCTCTACAGATTTGTTGGCTTCTCGCTGAAAGGTATTTTAATATGATAGGTA
Organism: Leptobrachium leishanense; assembly: GCA_009667805.1. NCBI lineage: Eukaryota > Metazoa > Chordata > Amphibia > Anura > Megophryidae > Leptobrachium > Leptobrachium leishanense. Next base: position 157,920 of record CM019065.1, on the reverse strand, counting down.
GTTTTTTAATTTTTGGATTAGTGTGAAATCCCCCCCTCCTTTTTCCAGCACGGTGTCTGTTCAATTTCGTTTCCTCTCGAGGCTAGTCAGCGGGGTGATGGAAATAGATATCCTGTGTTAACTTAGAATGCCCACGAAATCTTTGTTACATGATGTAGAAATGTATCTGCTCTGATTGGTTGTTGTATCACGCTCCTATGTTGGGAGTGAAGGAGTGAAAACTGCAGGAAGTTTTTATATATAACGAACATTTCTATTGGATGTTGAAACAATAAACAAACCTGACAGACCACGGACTGATCAGATGATAATCTGCCATATCTCAGTGTGGTTGTGTCTATCGTCTCCTCTGATCAGAGTCGTGCAGCGCCTTACTTCGGTTTTGATATATAAGAAGAAACTTGAAAAAGGTTTATGGTAATTATAATGAAGAATAGAATTTTTCACTCGCCTTCATATTCCTTTACCACAATACTACTGTTGGAGACCAGATCCCATGGCTTTGGCCACGGATGATCTGGTCCAGACCTGGACGCTAGGGACGCTTTACGCTTTCCCTCTATTCATTCTCATTTCAACACTAATATGACTAGTACAAGTACAATTAGCTACAATAGTGCTCATAGCACCCTTATGGAGGTCTCAACCAGGGCTGGATTAAGATCTCTATGGGCCTGGAGCTGAAGATTTTGGTGGGCTTTTTTTGGAATTTAGTGAAATGAAAGCATATTTTAGGTTATTTAATAGTGCAGATAACGGGTATATCTAACCAGGCAGATACTGTGTGAGGAAATTTACATTCAGATTTCAATCATTTACAGCGGTAAAATAATTTTTTCACATTTTATCATCCAAACCTCTGTGGTTATATATTCTATAGGGCATTCTTGTTAAAAAAAATTGAAATGGGATCCTGTTACTGCATTTTTCTGAGAAAAAATACAATTTTAATTAAAAAAATGAAATATTTCCCTTGTGTTTTGGAGGAAAGTGTTTTATGAATAATATGACTGTATAAAACACTGATCTTGCTCCCAGCGTGGGAAATGAGAAGGTGAGTAATGGCAGTGGTATTGCTCATTTTATACGTCACAAATGGACAATGCCATTAGATTGGAACTAAAAATAAGTAGATAACATTTTTTTTGGTTTTCTTTTCTTTTAGGTTTTACAGGGTCATGTTTGGTATTAATGCAAAGGCCAGATGCTGACCTGTCCAATGACACCTCCAAAGTCCCTCCCAGTGCACTTTGCTGCAGTGCGGCGGTTTAGGTTTTTGGTGTAACAATTCGTAATAACGGATCATGCCATCACCTCCACACTTGAGATGGTGAGTTAGTGCAGCATCATTGTTCACTTTATAATTGAAAAGTGGAAAGTATTGCTGTGTTAGAAAGAAAAAATAAAGAATTATTTATTATTTTATTTTTGTTATATAAAACCTGGTCATGTGTGGTATCATTGGAAAGGCCATACTCTGACCTTTCCTGTGATACCTCACATGACCCTGGAGCTGCTATGGTGTTGGAGATAATGAGGTCCAAATGGCCATCAATGAAGACATAGTAATTTTTTCTCTGGGCCTATTCTGGGGCATGGGCCTGGAGCTGCTGCTCCATCTGCCCTTATGTTGATCGGCCCTGGTCTCAGCCATGGTTCCTGCACCTCCTGAAACCGTCTGTGGACATTCCCAGGCTAATTCGTGTCCCTTCATCCACCCTGGGAGATCCGGAGGGAATGCGTCAGAATTCTTTGAGTCTTCGTTCACTTTTTAAGCTGTTAAGTGTATTATCAAGGGTCACTGACCTTCAGTCAACATTTTGGATGCATCTGCCTCCTTTTTGTTGAGTTCCTGGGCCCCTCTACTAGGAGGAGATATGGAACTCATGGTTTTCTTGGTGCATGGTACATCAAGTTGATCCCATATCAGTTCCTTGAGTAACTTGTTTAGTTTTTTTCACACATATATTTGAGGATGGTAAAGTGTATTGCACAATTAATAACCTCAGATCGGCGATACCTGCTTGACATGAGGGTTTTTTATTGGTATTCCTGCCGGGAAGCTTTCCATTACTTCTACGTTTTTGAATGATATGCAGTGTAACGACCCCTCGTTCCCGTTATTCTAACATCTGGGATGTCATTCTAGTTAATTTTCTGGATAAGTGGCCCGAGAATGAAACTCTGTCTATTAAAGTGATTTCTGTGAAATTGGTCATTTTACTTTGCTTGATTTCCTGCAATAGAGTCTCACACGTTCGAGCCCTAAACTTAACGGGAAGGAGTTTTATCCGACACGGGGTGAAATTTTCAATTTTCCTATAGGACAAAGACTTCATTGTCAGAGGTCTTCTATCCAGTTTTGCCTCAGCGTCCTGTTCTTTGCCCACTACGTTGTTTAAAAGAATATGGAAGAGTTTCTGCCCCTAACAGGTCACTCCAATCCCAACGGTTTTATATCCTTACGCAAACCATGCAATTCTGTAACTTCCACCACACTCGCTGGGTGGGTTAAATGGATCATGTTGGAAGCTGATGTAGACGTCTCCGTGTTCGGAGCTAATTTTTCCCGGAATGCTTCTGCTTCCGAGGTTTCTTCTTCAGTGGATGTCGTCTTGTAGACATCTTAAAACAGCAGACTGATCCATAGAATCCACCTTTAGGGAGTGTTATTTTTAACTAGTGTGTCACATGTCACTATCACTAATTAATTAAGCTTTGAACTAGCATAATATGAGCCTCCGTGTCTTGTGGGATAATTCACAGATTCCCCTATTATCATGACGGGGAATAATAATTATAATAAAGACACGGGGGCGAGTATTATCCCACCCGATAATTGGGTTATTCCCACACTTTATATTTGGTTATTAGGTTTTGATGTTTCAGTAGTCGTCATGGATTTTTTCAAACCTTCTTAATATAAGCTCTTGGTGATCTTTTAATACATTTATTTTCCGACTGCTTAAACTTCATGTCGAAGCTTTCATTGGATGATGAAGAGTTCTTCCTTTTTTCTGTTCATTGGCGAAGAGCTGGAGCTTCAAATTGGAGTCTTCGTTGAAGGTTTTAACTTCCTGTTGGAGTTTGTCAAAGGACGATTATTCTTCCATTGTTTCCATTTCATTGAAGAAGATGTTGACCCGTCTCGCATCAAGAAAAGAGGAGGAGCCAAGGGTTACCAGGGTGATTTATGGAGTGGTCTACCGGACGATTGGACAGCAGGGAGCTGGACTGTACCATTACCTGCTATTGTTATATGTATTGTTAAACTGTATTTTTCTCTCTCAAATACAGCAACAAAAGTATTTAGAGTTTCTTTGCTGCTATTGGCTTAAGTAAAGAAAAGATAGCATAATACTCGCCTCCGTGTCTTATAATTATGATTCCCCATCATAATAGGGGAATATGGGAACCCCGAGACACACTCGGGAGGTTAAGACACACTCACTGCCAGGGAGGTTAAAGTAATGTTTATTGCAGACGTTAGTCAGGGCATATTAGCTACAAAACTGTCACATCTGCGGGTCCCCAGGGGGGCGTGGACACCCAGCAGCGTTGCTGACTGGCTTTGTGCCAGGAGTTCTGGATCAGTGTGTGCCTGGAAGGGTGTTTCTCTGGCGTGATGAAGCAGAGCCGCCGGCCTCAAATGCAAGGCATGCGATGATGCGAGACATCTCGTCGCCCTGGCGTGAAGTTGGTTCCCGCATCGCCTAGTGTATTCACTTGTGTTTCACTGCCTACTGTAGCCGGTTCTCTTGTATGAGGACCCCGACTGCTTTCTTGACCATTCTCTTGCTAACCCCTTTTTGTATGAGTATTGTGCTTTAAACAGAAACTGAGCATATGAGTATATTGTATCACACTGAGTGCCTGTCTTCCATAGTGCTGACTCTGCTTATCCTTCAAGCTGCCCTGTGGACAAACCAGAGCGTATGAAAACCCTCCATGGGTGTTAAACTCAACTGTGTATGTGATCACGTTTATTCTGACCCCTGCTGCAAGTGTAGACTTGAGAAGCCCTACTCAGTCTGCTCTCCAGTTGTGGACAAGTTAACCCTTTGAGCTCCAGTACGTACTCTGTTACTGGTGTGTCTGTTCTTCCTGGCTGGGAATAATAGGTTTAGAGGTACCGACCATTCTAAGGATTGGAGGGCTAGAGGTCTATCCCAAGGGATCCACGCCACGGTTACCGAGTGTGAATGTGAAAACAAGTTGTTCCATTCATATGCATCCAATTTTTTGGTTTTTTTTATTTTTCAAGACGAATCTAAATACCAATTTTCACGTCTGTAACATCTTGTTTTTGAGATGTAGGTATCCTGTTTTTAAAAGTATTCACCCCATCCCTTTTCTTCACTCCCCACTTGGGAAAATGGTAAAACGTGTTTTTTTTATTTTAAGATTGTAAGTGCCAAACTTCACACCTGTAACATCTTTGGATTTTGAAATCTAGGTATACTGATCAGTATTCCCACCCCTTAACTAAATTTTCAGAAAATGGTAAAACTAATTAGTTTTTTTTGCGCTGATTGATTGTAAATACCAAATTTCACCCCTGTAACTTCTTTGGTTTTTGAAGTATAGATATCCTGAGGAGCCAAAGGCTCCACTAAGCAATCTCCTCTACGATAATCATGTGTTGGGTTTCTACAACCCTGATGATTAGACCATGGTATCTCTATTCAACAGACCAGACACACGAATAGATGTAAGTAAAATATAACCTTTATTTTTGTCATTAAAAAAATTTAAAAAAAGCAAATAAAAACACATTTGTTTTAATATCCATACTGGTACAGAGGTGATACTGAGGGTAATTATTATAAACCCTATGTTCAAGTATTTCAAGATAAAGGGACCGAGCAATTTTTAATTGTAAGTCTCATATTCAAAATATGCTATGTATCGTCAATATTCTTTATTTGATGATCACTCATCACATAAATTCAACAGTTCATCTGTATTCAACCATTTGTTGTATAAAATCAACCTGCTAAATATCATTATTCTCGCTCACTGAAATAAAGCAATAGTCTACCATCTCACCATTCATCTATCCTGCAGTCCACGGGGTTAATTTTAAATAAGGAAGAACAAGCTATAATTTCATATGATTTATTTGGGTAGGATTAATGTACTTAATATATTTTGTAAGTTAACCCAATGCGCTCAGCTGCATACACTTGCCTCGATACAATGCACAGTGGACGGAAACTAGCTCCAACTGAAAGTAACGTCTTCACATCTGGAATATCAATATCCATAAATTTAAACACCCTAATCAACATCTCATAATGTTTACACAAGGTATCAGGGCTATAAAGATCGATCACGTTGTTCAATAATTACATTTGTTACCAGTAATGGCTGCTATATTTATGTCTATCACCATTGTAGCCGTTGGAACAGATTTCCATCACTGTTCCACACCGCGTTCCGTCAGCAAGTGATAAGTGGTGCACTCAACAACATGCACTTGCTGAAATATAAATTGTTTATTTATTATGAGTCGACTAACATTGTCTCGTTTAGCATTGAGATTAGCTCTCCAAATAGCAATGCGATCTGCTCGGTGGACGGACGCTAGCTAAAACTGAAGGTGGCATCTCTACCCAATTTGTAAGTTCTTATAACCTCAGATCCAGGACCAGCACCTTACTTGCAATACCGCAATACAAAAAGAAAATGGCTCGATCCGCATTTTCCTACAGAGCACCGCAAATATGGAATAACCTCCCAAACACCATCAAATCTTCCCCCAGTCTAAAGTCCCTTAAGAGCTCCCTATTAGCATACCTCAATACAAAATGCACCTGTAAACATGTAACATAATGACTACATTTCCTCCATATTTATTTTTCTGTTAATCTGTATATTTGGTCCTGTGTTAATTTCTTGCATTTTACTATTTTGTATTTCTGTAACCACTCAATGTTCTCGAACCCAGGACATACTTGAAAACGAGAGAAATCTCAATGTATCCTTCCTGGTAAAATCCTTTATAAATAAATAAATAAATAAAATACAAAGCAGCAGCCAAGCTGTAATATACAGAGATCGAACTCGTTCAATAATTATCTTTAGATTGCCATCACAATTATCCCACAAGACACGGAGGCGACTATTATGCTATCTTTTCTTTACTTAAGCCGGTAGCAAAGAAAAACTCTAAATACTGTTGTTGTATTTGAGAGAAAAACACAGTTAAACAAAATAGCAGGTAATGGTACTGTCCAGCTGCCTGCTGTCCAATCATCCGGTGGACCGCTCCATAAATTCCCTGGTAACCCTTGGCTCCTCTTTTCTTGATGCGAAACAGGCTAACTTCTTCAATAAAACCGAACAATGGAAGAATATTCATCCTTCAACGAAAACTTCAACACGAAGCTCAAGCTCTTCAATGAACAGAATGGAAGAACTCCAATGAAAGCTTCGACATGAAGTTTAGGCTGTCGGAAAATAAATTAAAGATCACCAAGAGCTTATATTAAGGTTTTAAAAAATCCGTAATGACTACTGAAACATCAAAACCTAATAACCAAACATAAAGGGTGGGAATAACCCAATTATCGGGTGGGATAATACTCGCCTCCGAGTCTTTATTATAATTATGATTCCCCGTCATGATAATAGGGGAATCTGGGAATTATCCCACAAGACACGGAGGCTCATATTATGCTAGTTCAAAGCTTAATTAATTAGTGATAGTGACATGTGACACACTGGTTTAAAATAAAGTTACCTAAAAGTGGATTCTCTGGACCAGTCTACTTTTTAACCCCTTGGTGACGGGCGGTTTTACACAAATCCATCCTTTAGCGACCGCTGCTGTTTTTACGTTTCTGCGCTGTTAGTGTTTAGGCCAAATTTTCCTCCTTATACACCGTTTTTCCCGTCATTAAAGGGACTTTCTAAATATACCATTATTTCCATCATATCAAATAATTTACTGTAAAAAAAAATATGAAATATGATGAAAAAAAAATGATAACACTCTTGTAATTTAATCCCCAAAATCTACAACCACCAAAAAAAGACCCCGGCTAAATAGTTACATTTTGTCCCGGGAATAGAAATACCGAATTTTTACATGTTTCTGCTTTTTAACCCCTTCACTGCTGAACCTATGTGCACTGTGCTCATTCTGACCATTTTGTGCTAATTATTTTTAGATGACAGCCTAGGTACTATTTAACTAAACCCTCCCAGACAATTTTTTTTTTTTAAAAAAGTGATTTTTTTTTTATTATTATTTTTTTATTTTATTTTTGCAACAGACCTAGTCATGTTTGGTATCATTGGAAAGGCCCTGATCAGGCCTTTCCAATGATGTCAAATATGACCCTCTAGCTGCCATCGGGATTGGGAGATCCTTTGGATCCCCTTAACTGGCCCACTGACATACACACACATATATGGTGAGGATGTCAGTGGGTGGGGGTGGCCTTGAGGCTTGGCCGACATCCAAGATGTCAGCCCTCTCCAGGTTTGAATCGCGATTTGGCGCCGAATCGCGATCCAGCAGCAAAACGGTTAATGCTGCACGCTGCTGAAAAGGTGAGACTCTTCCACTTTCCAGCGGTGCAACTTCCAAAGGAGCTCCCCCTCCCCTTTCTGATTTCTCACCACCGGCCGATGACATTGTCAAGCAGCGTGATGACATTATCGGATCGGCCCACAGGAAAAACCAAGGCAAGCTTCAAGCTTGCCATAGACGTCGTGGAAACCAGTGAGGAAGGTGAGCGGGAGGGAGGTTAGAAAACCCACTGATGTACTATGTACATCCGCGGGTCTAGGAGACCCGTGGGCAGGACGTACATAGTAAGTCAGCGGTCGGGAAGGGGTTAAGATGTCTACAAGATGACATCCACAGAAAAAAAAGTTCCGGAAGCAGAAGCACTCCGGGATGAATGAACTCCGAACATGGAGACGACTACACCAGCTCCTGACATGATCCATTTAATCCACTGTTACGGTGGCGGTACCACCAGGCGCGCGCCAAGGTGAGGCCCTGGTTCCTGAGTGAAGCCCCTATGTGCAGAGATGCACTGTAAACAGCAAGGACAGGAGAGAGCAACACGGTTATCTAAAGACCTCTGTACTGGAATACTACAGATGTATGCACTGAAAGGCACAGACAAGGAATATAGCATAGAATAGTCACATAGAGGGAAGCCAAAAGGTCATAACCAGAGAGTATGTTATACAGGAATCAGAACCAGAAGGGAAGTCAGCCAAGCCAAAATCAGTAACCGGGGAATCAGAACATTAACCGCAAACCAATATTACAGCAATTGACAGAACTAAATACAGAGGAGAAACTGGCAAACTAGAACAGAATAACAGAGGCATAAACTGAACAAGGATATACTTGATATACTCAATGTTCTTGAACCCAGGACATACTTGAAAACGAGAGAAATCTCAATGTATCCTTCCTGGTAAAATCCTTTATAAATAAATAAATAAATATATTTATATATATATACAAACTGAGGATAACAGGAATGCAGCAAGGAGCTCTCAGGACACAACTAGCAAGGAAACCAGGCAGAGTAAAATGACCCCTTGGTACATCGCTCTAATATAGGCAGGAGAATCAAGGCAATTATCAACAGGTGAGCAGAGCACAGAACACCAATTAACCCCTGGGTAGCCACCCAGGAATTGGCAGCAACAGAAACACAAGGGAAAAAACCCAAAATATACAAATACAGAGGGCAGGGAGACAGGGTTGCCAGTATGGAATGTAACACCCACCTAGCAAGTGTGGTGGAAGTTACAAAATTGTATGGTTTTCGTAAGGATATAAAAAACCGTTAGGATTGGAGTGACCTGTTATGGACAGAAACTCATATTCTTTAAAACAATTACTGAGTAAAGGATAGGACGCTGTGGCAAAACTGGGTAGAAGACCTTTGACAATGAATAGTGATGAGCCGAAAACCCCCGTGTTCGGTTCGCATTCAAACTCGAACAATTTCAAGAGTTCGAACGCGAACACGAACCGAACTCAATACAAGTCAATGGGACTCAAAAGTTTGATTTTTAGAGTGCCCTCCAAGAGAGAATATATGCTAGATATTAGCCATAAAAGGTGTATGGGGGTCCAGGTAGTGCCCTGGGGGACAGGAAACAAGGACAAAAAGTAAAAAAAAAAAAAAAATGTAACCCTTTCGCTGCTGAGCCTTTTCACACCTCTGTGCTGAGCTCATTTTTACCGGTTTCGCTCATCATGTTTAACCGCGTTTTGAAGCCTTATTTTAATATATGACCCAGACATATTATATATGGTTCTTTCCGGCAGACTCGGCAGATTCATAATATGTCATTATTATATGTATACGTCATGACCTGTCTGTATATTATAACAAAAAATGCAATAAAATATGAATTTTCAATAATTTACAATGTGTAAAGTGTTTTTTTTCACATTTTAACATGCGAGCGTTTGCGGTTATATTTTCTATGGGGTGCGCTTGTTAAAAAAATTAGAAATGGGGAATCGTTACCTTTTTTGGGGAAATTTACGTGTTTTTTAGCAAACGCCCCCCATAGAAAAAATCGTTAGTGCAGCATCATCGTTCACATTATAATTGAAATGGGAACAATATTGTTGCACTAATAAAACGGAAAAAAAACAAAAAAAACTGATTTTTTTTTTACATTTTTTTTTTTTTTTTTAAATTTTAATTTTTAATTTTCTTTTTTACATTTTACATGGTCATGTTTGGTATCATTGGAAAGGCCACGCTCTGGCCGTTCCAATGATAGCAAACATTAACCCCAAGCTGTCACGGATCGGGAGATAGGGGGTTCATTGGAACGCCTTTTCTCCACCATAGGTGCAGCAAGGGGTTAATTTCTAAACTGGCGCGATGACTCCAGTCATTAGGGGGATATCCCGGAAGCTTGGCCGACATCCAAGATGTCGGCCAGCTCTGGGAGGGGACCGCGATACACACGTTAGCGCCATATCGCGATCCAGCCCCCTAGGGGTTAAAGACAGCCGCCGCTTGGAAGGGCAGGCTGTGCTCTTCCAGGTGGTGCCTGCCTTTAATTGCTGGCCCGCGGGGAGGAGGAGGGGGAGAGGTCCTTCCCTGCAATGGCAGGGGGGGTGCCTGAAATAGACGTCATCGCGCATGCGTGATGACGCCTATCGTGCCCGCTGGGGTCCCGGAGGCTGGGCTGACATCAATGATGTCAGCCCGCACCGGGGGGCCGCGCAATCGGCCAGAATACCGGCCGATCGCGGCTGCAAAGGGAGGACGCGTCCTCCGCAGCCAAGTAGACATGCGGGTAGACATGCGGGCAGCCAACAAAAAAATGACATTTCAAATGACGGTAAATGGTTTTCCTTTAATCTATTCATAAACAACTGCTTGGGGCGGCAGCCTGTATGAAAAGACATTTTAGGACAGGCGGAACAAGTTTAGTGATTTTTTTTTGGCTAAATTATGGTGAAACTTATACAGGCTTTGGATGAAAGTAACAATAGGTGCTTTAAAATTGGGCCTTTAGTGTCGGCAACAGTGCCGTCACACCGTAACCCATTTGTGGTATTGTGGAAGAGTGCAGGGTTGGACCCTGCGGTCAAATATTAAAATGATATGAATCTGGTAAAGGCGTCAGTGCACCCAAATATTGTACCTTTGGAGGCAGCAAGTGCCTTCACACCGTAACCCCTCTGAGGTATTGTGGAAGAGTGCAGTGGTGGAGGTTTTGGTAATGCAGAAGAGATCCCCGATCTATTCAGTTACATCAGCAGCTATAACAAAACCGGGTCAGCAATGTTTAGGAACTTGTACTGCGCTACTGTATACAGTGGCAAGAAAAAGTATGTGAACCCTTTGGGATTACGTGGAGTTTTGCATAAATTGGTCATAAAATTTGAAAAACACAGTCTCCTTAAAATAATACAACACAAACATTATATGTTTTCATGTGTTTATTTAACATAACATGTAAACATTCACAGTGCAGGGTGGAAAAAGTATGTGAACCCCTAGCCTAATGACTTCTCCAAGAGCTAATTGGAGCCAGGAGTGAGCCAACCTTGAGTCCAATCAGTCTGATATTATTGGATGTGTTGCTGAAAGCTGTCCTGCCCTTTAAAAACACACACCAGTTTTGTGTTTACTGGTTTCAAGAAGCACTGCCTGATGTGAACCATGCCTCCCAGAAAAGAGCTCTCAGAAGACCTACGATCAAGAATTGTTGACTTGCATGAAGCTGGAAAGGGTTACAAAAGTATCTCCAAAAGCCTTGATGTTCATGTGTCCACGATAAGACAGACTGTCTACAAATGGAGAAAGTTCAGCACTGTTGCTACTCTCCCTAGGCGTGGTCGTCCTGTAAAGATGACTGCAAGAGCACAGCGCAGAATGCTTAATGACGTAAAGAAGAATCCTAGAGTGTCAGCTAAAGACGTACAGAAATCTCTGGCACATGCTAACATTTTTGTTGACACATCTACAATAAGGAAAACATTGAACAAGAATGGAGTACATGGGAGGACACCACGGAGGAAGCCATTGCTGTCCAAAAAGAATATTGCAGCACGTTTGAAGTTTGCAAAAGAGCACCTGGATGTTCCACAGCACTACTGGCAAAATATTCTGTGGATAGATGAAACCAAAATTGAGTTGTTTGGAAAAAACACACAACACTATGTGTGGAGAAAAAAAGGCACAGCACACCAACATCAAAACCTCATCCCCACTGTAAAACATGGCGGAGGGAGCATCATGGTTTGGGGCTGCTTTGCTGCCTCAGGGCCTGGACGGATTGTTGTCATTGATGGAAAAATGAATTCCAGAGTTTATCAAGACATTTTGCAGGAAAACGTAAGACCATCTGTCCGCCAATTGAAGCTCCGCAGAGGATGGGTGATGCAACAGGACAATGACCCAAAGCATACAAAACAAAAGAATGGCTTCAACAAAACAAAATACACCTTCTGGAGTGGCCCAGTCAGAGTCCTGACCTCAACCCGATTGAAATGCTGTGGCATGACCTTAAGAGAGCGCTTCACACCAGACATCCCAAGAATATTGCTACACTGAAACAGTTTTGTGAAGAGGAGTGGTCCAAAATTACTCCAGATTGTTGTGCAGGTCTGATCTGCAACTACAGGAAACGTTTGGTTGAGGTTATTGCTGCCAAAGGAGGGTCAACCAGTTATTAAGTGAAAAGGTTCACATACTTTTTCCACCCTGCAGTGTGAATGTTTACATGTTGTGTTCAATAAAAACATGAAACATATAATGTTTGTGTTGTATTATTTTAAGCAGACTGTGTTTTTCAAATTGTTGTGACTTAGATGAAGATCAGAGCACATTTTATGACCAATTCATGCAAAACTCCACGTAATCCCAAAGGGTTCACATACTTTTTCTTGCCACTGTATGGTGAGAATCGGCGCACACCAGTAGCAACAGGAAGCAAACAGAACAGGCAGGGAATACACAGAGAGAATAGTCAAATGGCAGGCAAAGTCGGCAACAGATCGGGTCCTCAGAACAAGCAGGGTCAGTAACAAGTATACAAACTGATTCGGTAAGCTAGCGATGCGGGAATAAAAGCTAAAACACACTGAGTGTGTAGCGACGCACAGCGTAGCGAAGCGAAGAGAAGCAAACATTTTGCAGGCTTGACTTCACTCCTCTGCCTCACAGCCTGTCTACACTGCATTATGTTTGCTTCTCACCGCACTGGACAGGAATCCACTAACTAAATTAAAATGTATACACAAAACCGTTTTATTTTCACAAAGCACATGTTATATAGGCAAATAAAGTTTCTACTGAATAAAATACATCAAAAATTACTGTTAATTTAATAGGAATAGTATAAAAATATAAAAAAAGGTAACCCCTGATCATATATATTATAGGGACACGGAGCGCTGTGTATAGAGTAGGGATGCATTAATACCACCAGGGCCGGCGCTATTGTAAGGCGGCACAGGCGGCCGCCTTACTGTCCTGGCTTGCTGTCAGTGTGAGGGGCGGAAAAATTCTAGTTTTAAAATAGCGGAAGCGGAGCTATGAATGATCTTCAGACATCAAGCAGGGGCCCAGCCGCGCACTCAAAAACCGATGCAGTGTGTCTGCCTCAGTCCCCCATTCTAAACATGAGCAGGCACACTGCATAATTTGGCACCGCCCCCTCACGTGACACGCATAGCCAGGGCACGCAGAAGCAGAAAAGCCTGGAGTACAAACCCCAAAGCTTAGGGTGCGGCCCTGCAGCAGAGTCAGCCTGCGTGCTTCAGACTTCAGAGAGGCCGAGAGAAGATTTTTAAAAGGTTTGCATAAAATGAGGGAGGGGAGGGGGTGTGTGTGTGTAATGTTCTGCTCGGGGGGGTGTAATGTTCTGCTGGGGGGGTGTAATGTTCTGCTGGGGGGTGTAATGTTCTGCTGGGGGGTGTAATGTTCTGCTGGGAGGGTGTAATGTTCTGCTGGGGGGTGTAATGTTCTGCTGACGGGTGTAATGTTTTGCTGGGGAGGGGTAATGTTCTGCTGGGGGTGTAATGTTCTGCTGGGGGGGTGTGTGTGTAATGTTCTGCTGGGGGGGTGTGTGTGTAATGTTCTGCTGGGGGGTTTGAGTAAACTGATATCGGTACATTACTGTGAGGTTTATTGCTGTGGAGCTCTGTCATACGCTCATACACCCTGCACATTACTGTGAGTTTTATTGCTGTGGAGCTCTGTTATATGCTATATGAAATGAATTTAAGGGGGGAGGGGGTGAAAGTAATTAAAGGGGAAAAATGAATTAAGGGGGAGTGAATTGAATTAGAGGACGAGGACCCTGCTGCCAGTCTGCTTCTGGAGACCTGGAGTCAGACAGTGGACCACAGCAACAGAGTGAGATTGGTAAGTAGCAGGATCACAGGAAAACACTGGGAGTGGCAGGCAGTTTGAAATATGTGGGTATATTGACACAGCAAGACCAGAGGGCACCACCAGGCCACATTGCAAATTTGTGCAGTGCCTGGTGCCCCTCCTATGTCACATTGTCAAAGGAGGGGACCACTCACTCTGTAGATTGGCCCTGTGGCACAGGAGGGGCACCAGGCACAGCATAGATTGGCAATGCGTGAGGACACCAAACACTCCCGATTGGCATGGCACGAATTGTGTGGAGGGGGGTACCAAAACGCAACTTCGCCTGAGTAAACAAAAATGCTTGCACCGGCCCTGGATACCACACACAGACATATACGTATATATCAACACGCTGACCTATATATACGTATATATCAACACGCAGATATATATATATACACCCACCCACAGACCTCAGACCATATAATGTATACACATACGCAAATGGGAGGGTGACATGTGGACAATCTCAACTAAATGCGCGCCCCCCCCCTTTGGCTGATCCCTCCAGAAGAGATGTTGAACCCGACAGAGCAGATAATAATATATATATTCTCTACTCTATCGGGTTCAACATTTCTTCTGGAGGGATCAGCCAAATGGGGGGGGGGGGAATTAGTTGCCAAAATGTGTGTGTAATACGAGTCTGGATATATATATTTATAAGAATATAGATATATCTTATATCATACATCATACCTGCTCTTACCTTCCCCTATAAATTTGCTACAAATATACACACAAAACAAACAAACCACTGCCTGAGACCCTGCGCAGCCCACATGCCACCCCCCTCTACCTGGCTGAATGTATCTAATATATATAATTAAATACATTCAGCCAGGTAGAGAAAGGAAAAAGAAAAGTTTTATTTTATGTTCCCGGGGACATTTAAAAATGTCCTCGGATTTTATTGTTTTTTAGAAATGTGTCGCCTTACCTTTAGCCTGGTGGTCAGTGGGGGCTCCCTGGATCCTGGTTGTGGGGGCTGGGGGGGTCTGCCGTAGCCGCAGGTGCAGTGGCTTCCTCCCTGCGCTGCCTGTCTCTGCTACATGCACCCGGGAAGCTAGCCCGCATAGTCACAGCTCTGTCATCCAGCGGCCGCATGCTCCTCAATGCTCCTCAATAGGGATGAGCTGTTCGGTTCGATCGGTTCGGAGTTCGATTCGAACATCGCCTGTTCACATGTTCGCGTACTACAAACATTTCCGCGTGTTCGCCGCATGTTCACCCACAATGGACCACAATGCACTTTTCCACTGGCCTGAAACTTGTAATTGGCTACAGCCTGCACCTGACCACAGTTTAGTGCAAGACAGGTGCAAGACTATGCCAATCACGGCTCCGAGTCCTGATTGGGCAAATTTTGCCCAATCATGGGCTCACAGAGCTAAGTCCCACAGCACACTATATAAGACTTGAACCCAGCCCAGCCAGCACGTGTTTTTCTGCAGGAGTGAGAGGATATTGTTCTGTCAGTGTGTCTTCTCACTGCCAGTGACAGCTATTGGGGGGTCTCACTTGTTGCAGATATCTGGGAATTGGTAGAAAGTGTGTCTTCTCACTCCTAGTGACAGCTATTTGGGGGGTCTCACTTGTTGCAGATTGTGCCGGAACCATTCTCTTCCGCCTGTCCTGACTCTCCAGACACCCCTTCGTTGCAGTCAGCCCAGCTACTGGGAGCGCTGTCCTCAGCGCCTCGAGCAGCTTGACCCGCCTGCTTCTGTTCCTCTGCCCTGGAGCCGTTAGGAATTTCCAGAAGGCCGCTCACTGCCTTCTGATGTTTAGTATATAGTGTAGCGTAGTTTGTAATAAAGACACCAGGCGCACTGTATGCTTTAAAACAGGGTTCTCTCTCTCTCTGAGCTTGAGAGTTCTCTGACTTTTAATGAACAAAACGCCACCATTTATGCTGAAGTCCAACAGTCATAATTTGCATAAATGACGCACCTCGTCCTACCAATATACTAATTACATTATGTCAGTTATTTACAATAAACATTCTTTACATTCTTTAGCCTTCAGCTCACACAACATTTGTATAACCTATTGTTCTAACACATAAGATTAAATACAAACACAATCACAGACTTCTTGAATCAAACATGCAGCTAGATAAGGGGAAAAGCCCTGGTGCATAAATTACATAGCAGTAAAGCTTGTTTACTGGCCATACAGAAACACATTTACCTACAGGAATATAAGTATTTTTAAAACCAAAGCTATGCCATTTTACACTAAACTAAATTAAACTAAAACCAAACAATGTAAAATATATCTAAAATCACACGATATAAATGAACAAAGTCTTTTGGAGTTTGAAGCATGGAGCGTTACATCAGCTCCATGACACAGATTTCTGGTAATTGGTGGAAAGTGTGTCTTCTCACTGCCAGTGACAGCTATTGGGGGGGGTCTCACTTGTTGCAGATATCTGGGAATTGGTGGAAAGTGTGTCTTCTCAGTCACTGACAGTCAGCGATCAGGGGGTGTCACATACTTCCATAAAATTTCTGTGAATTGTAATCCGTGTCTTCTCAGTCACTGACAGTCAGATATCAGGGGGTGTCACATACTTCCATAATATTTCTGTGAATTGTAATCCGTGTCTTCTCAGTCACTGACAGTCAGCTATCAGGGGGTGTCACATACTTCCATAAAATTTCTGTGAATTGTAATCCGTGTCTTCTCAGTCACTGACAGTCAGATATCAGGGGGTGTCACATACTTCCATAATATTTCTGTGAATTGTAATCCGTGTCTTCTCAGTCATTGACAGTCAGATATCACGGGGTGTCACATACTTCCATAAAATTTCTGTGAATTGTAATCCGTGTCTTCTCAGTCACAGACAGTCAGCTATCAGGGGGTGTCACATACTTCTAGCAGATTTCTGCGAATTGTAATCTGTGTCTTGTCACACTGCCACCCATCAGGGAGGCTCACTGATTTATAGGAGGTTCCTGGGAATTGTAATTTGTGTCTTCTCACTGCCACCCATCAGAGGGTCTCACTGATTTATAGGAGGTTTCTGGGAATTTTAATCTGTGTCTTATCACTGGCTGCCAGCTATCAGGGTGTCTCACAGAGTTAAACCAGAGTTCTGGAAATCTTTAATCTTTATACCAGAGTTGAATCAGAGTTCTGTATATCTTTAATCTATATATCACTCACCATGTCAGAAAGACCAAAAAGGACAGGCAGACGTTCCCAGAGACAGATAAGAGGGCAAGCAGCCTCTGTGTCGGGAGGCTGTGCCTCTGGTCATCGTGGACGTGGTGCATCCTCTGCAGGGGCACGCTTATCCTTTCTAACTGGTGCTGGCCATCTTAAGCAGCAGCAACATAAAGAGCATTTGGTGGATTGGCTAACCAGGCCATCCTCATCCTCCCAGTCCCCTAGTGCTTTACAGACCACCTCAGCTGCCAAAGCATCTAATGCAGCCTCCATGTCCACAGCTACTCCTGCCGTAGCCTCACGATCACACACACAGAAGAGTCAGCTGAATTGTTTGACTACAATGACAGTGACATGCTGCTTGAGGATGCGCAGCAACTCCAGTGCTCTGATTCAATCTCTGAGGTTGAAGAAGGGAGTATAATCAACCTAGAGGAAGGGGGTGCCAGTGATGACACACAAATAACTGGCACTCATGTTGCCCCAGCAGCTGCAGCATACTGCCAAGTTGGCTCCAGTGACGAGGAGATAAGGGGTGATGACAATGATGATGAGGTCACTGACTCCACCTGGGTGCCAGATCGAACAGAGGAGTCAAGTGAGGAGGAGGAGAAGGCTCGACAAACACGAGGCACAACATCTTCTATGACCAACCGTAGCACTAGCCAGTCCAAGGCATCAGATGTCAGAGCTGCTCAGGTGCAGAGGGCTGTTGTCTCAAAGCACACATCCAGGAACTCTGCTGTCTGGGAGTTCTTTAATAAATGTGCAGCAGACCGCACCATTGCTATTTGTAATCTATGTCAGATGAGGCTCAAGCGTGGGAAAGACACCGGACGCTTGGGTACCACGTGCTTGAGGCGACATATGACCACCTGCCACGCATCCTGTTCGCGCAAAACTTTGCGTAGGTCCTCCTCACCTGTCTCTACCCCCACTATATGTCCTGCCATGTCATTGACTCCAACCTCCACTGACAGGGATGATGCTACAGTAATGGATGTACCAGGTCCTGTGACAGCATCTCATCAGCTGAAGATTTAAGCAGTCAGATTACGTTGCCCCAGCTGCTGCAGCGTAAGAAAAAATATAGTTCCAAACATCCCCAAGCACAGCGTCTAAATGCCAGTTTAGCAAAATTACTCGCATTACAGCTGCTGCCTTTCCAGCTGGTGGACAATGCTTCCTTCCGTGAATTTGCTGAATGTGCTGTACCACAGTGGCAGGTTCCAAAACGCCATTACTTTTCACGGAAGGCATTCCAGCACTATACCAGCACGTGGAAGACAATGTTATGGAGTCATTGGGAAAGGCAGTCAGCAACAAGGTGCATGTGACTTTAGACACGTGGTCCAGCAAGCATGGACAGGGCCGTTACATTTCCTTCACGGCACACTGGGTAACTCTGAATGCAGCTGGGAGGGATCCAAGACGGGGCTCTGTGCTGGAGCTTGTTCATCCACCACGCTGTCACGGTTCCCAGATCCCACCACGCAGCCCTTTAAAATGAATATCCACATGGACCAAAAATCCCCGGCACTCCGAGGCAGTACCGTCAAACCTCATAGGAGCGGTCATGTGTACCTGGGATGTCTGAACGAGAGGGGACACAGGTATAGCAGGCGGAGGTGCAACCCCAGCCGGTTCCAGGTGAGCCGTACGAGTCAGGATAGTTTGTAAGGCGAGAGAAAACTGATCCATCCTATGGTCCTGCTCATCCTGTCTGGATACAAAGTTACTCAAATGTTGTGTTAAGTCTGCAGGATCCATTTTGGCCAGATCGTAATGTCACGGTTCCCGGATCCCACCACGCAGCCCTTAAAGCCCAACACTCCACAGAGCCAAAAAGCTACCAACAGAGTAGCCGTAGAACAATCCCTAACTGTCTGGTCCTTAAATATTGGCCAGGTATAAGTATACTAGCTAGACAGAAAGGGTTAATCAAAGACAATGTCGTAATACAAAACCAGGTCAGCAACACGGGGTAGTCAGACGAGCCAGAGTCAGGAATACGGAGAATAGAATAGTCAAATGGAATAGCCGGGTCAATATCAGTGCAGTAGCGTAGTACAAGGAAAATAGTCTAGGGCAACGGAAGGCAGAATGGTCAGAAAACAAGCAGAGGTCGATAACAGGTAAAATCAATTGTCTTGTTGTTGTGTGGTAAAGCAACGTATGTACTGCTCGAGACCCTGATTTGCCCTCTCTGCTGCCCCATTGGTTTGTGGATGGTATGCTGAAGAGAAGGCCAATCGCACCCCAATCTCCGCGCAGAAATCCCTACAGAAACGAGAGACGAACTGAGCTCCTCTGTCAGAGACTATTTCAGACGGAACCCCATGTATTCATACAATCTCTCTAGCAAAGACAACCACCAGTTCTTTGGCTGTAGGAAGCTTAGGTAAAGGAACAATATGAGCCATTTTGGAGAAGCGGTCTACAACTGTCAGAACCACAGTATGACCCTTGGACTTCGGCAAGTCCACAATAAAATCCATAGATAGATGAGACCAAGGCCTCTTAGGCGTGGGTAAAGGCTGCAATAGACCGACAGGCAAGGTTTTACTGGTTTTGCTTCTTGCACAGACTTGACAAGCAGAAAACAAACAGACGTACGTCCTGTCGCATGGTGGGCCACCAGAACTGTCTGGAGATACTGGTAAGAGTCTTAGTAATACCAGGATGACCTGCTGGTTTAGAATCATGAAACATTATGAGTAATTCTTGTCTTTCCTTTTCAGGCACAAACAACATATCTGGAGGCTTGCTAGGTGGAGCCCCCATTTAAGCTGCTTGGAGGCGTTCCAGGAAAGGCGAGGAAACTGACAAGACCGTGGAAGCCACAATACGTTCAGGAGGAACTATAGGATTGTGGTCTTGTGTATTTGATTCATATGGGTCATATTGACGAGATAAGGCATCAGCCTTTACATTGCGGTCACCTGGTCTGTAAGTCAACACAAAATTAAACCGAGACAGTAGTAAGGACCACCTGGCCTGTCTCAAGCTCAAACATTTAGCATCCCCGATGTACGTAAGGTTCTTATGATCAGTGATTATCAACAAAGGGTCAAGAGTACCCTCCAACAAATGTCTCCACTCTGACAGGGCAGACACAATAGCAAGCAATTCTCTGTTACCGATATCATAATTGCGTTCTGCTGGTGACAATTTTCTTTAAAAGAAGCCACAAGGATGTAGAGGCTTCCCTGGAGACTCTATCTCGGAAGCATCAACCTCAAGGACAAATGGAATTCTGGGATCAGGATGCCGTAACACGGGAGCGGAAGTGAAAGCCTGCTTAAGAGCTTTGAATGCCTGTTTGGATTGTGAAGACCAGACCTGATTCTTCAGACCTTTACGTGTCATATTAATGATAGGAGAGGCTACAGCGGAATAATTTTTGATAAATCTCCTATAATAGTTGGAAAACCCCAGAAACCTCTGTATGGCTTTGAGACCTTGAGGGAGAGACCATTCTGAGATGGCCGTGAGTTTGGAAGGATCCATCTCAAAACCTTCTGGAGTGATAATGTACCCAAAAATTTTTACAGTGGTAATGTCGAATAAACACTTCTCCAGTTTGTAATAAAGACCGTTGTCTAGTTATTTTGCTAATACCTGTCTGACATGTTCATGGTGGGTTTTCAGAACGGGAGAGTAAATCAGTATATCGTCTAGGTATACTATAACAAAGGATTGCAAAAAATCTCTGAGCACGTCATTAATAAAATCTTGGAATACAGCTGGAGCATTACAAAGACCGAAAGGCATGACCAGATATTCATAATGCCCACTCCTGGTGTTAAATGCTGTTTTCCACTCATGCCCTTCTTTTATACGTATCAGGTTGTAAGCCCCTCTTAAATCGAGTTTTGTGTATACTGCCGATCCCCTTAACCTGTCGAACAGTTCTGATATGAGAGGGATAGGGTACACATTCTTGATGGTGATCTTGTTAAGCCCCCATAATCGATACACGGGCGTAAATCTCCTTTTTTAGACACAAAAAAGAACCCAGCCCCTGCTGGAGAAGAGGAACGTCTGATAAAACCTCTCTCCAAATTCTCTTTTATGTACTCCTCCATGATTTGGTTCTCTTTTTTTTTTTTTTGTAATTCAAGGTTTTTATTTTATTTTGTAAGAATAAACACATAGTAAATCAACCAAAGTGGCCTCGCAGGGCCAGAAGAACTCGCATACGTAATACATATGACACAAAAGATCTATTGACATAAAAATGTCTCAGAAAAT
Source organism: Leptobrachium leishanense (assembly GCA_009667805.1). Lineage (NCBI taxonomy): Eukaryota > Metazoa > Chordata > Amphibia > Anura > Megophryidae > Leptobrachium > Leptobrachium leishanense. The sequence goes on along the minus strand of CM019065.1, from coordinate 136,594 downwards.
AAGGGTGGGTGTAGGATAATAGGGAAGAAGGGGTTATACACGCAACACTGCCAAAAAGATGGTGATCCAAATAAACAAATATAGGAGAAGAAAAAAAAAAAAAAAAAAAAAGGGGGGGGGTGGGGGGAATGGCAAAGGCCATCTCCGTGACGCTCCTGGCACGCTCCCGAAAGAGGCCATGGAGGGACAATGTCACGAGGCCCGGGATCCCAAGGGCCAATCATAACAAATAGTCATGGTGGCACACCTCAGGCAACCCAGTATTGCCAAAAACATAAAAATAAAAATAATAAAATAAAAATAAAAAATGGGAGGAGGGGAATGAATACACCATCTCCAGCAGAACGAGTATCTAACATACCAACTAAGATAGAAGGGGAAAGGAGAGCGCACATCTAGTCTCAAAAGTAAAACAAGTCTTCGGGGTACATCGAGATAAAGCAGGAGTCCTCAGACACAAAACAGTAGGGGGGTCTCATAAGTGCGCCGCAAGAAATGTGAAAAAACAGGGGGGGTTAATAAAGATCCCATCAAAAAGCAAGAGTTCTCAGAAAGCGACATAAGTAACAGCAAGCAAGGTCTCATAAAAGAAAAAAAAAGATAAACTAAAATAAAAATAAAGTCAGCCGAAAGAGGAACACAGCAATCAGCGGCAAGGCCATCTCAGCCGGCATCCCTCAGTGGAATCTCACGTGCAGCAGGCAGGTTACTGCGTAGGCCAAGGTCCACAGTGTCGACAAACCTGCTACCACAAAACAACTCGCCAAGTATATCCAAGGCCCGGGTCATCTTAGGCAGTCCAGCATCGCCAGCTCGATGTAGGGCCGGACGTAGTGCCAATAGACACAGCCACGCCATCTTCTTACCCCGTTGAGGGAAGTCCTCCACTAACCTCGGGTAGTCCTGTGCGCACACCCAGGTATCCATCTTTACATGCGTCGCTATCCTCTGCTCGACTGCAGCATTTTCTGAGACCGCCACGCAGGCCGATCTGATGGTCGCCGTGCTATTAATGCTCGAATAAGCAGTCTCTCCCTTGCTCATTCGCGGACCAGGGGTCCCCCCCAAACACGGAGAACTCCAGCACAGCATGGGATCCCCCATCTCCTCAGACTCCTCCACCGCTGCGCAGCTAGGCTCCTCTGCTGCCTTCTGGTCTCCCTCAGGCACAGGCGAGTTCAAGGCAGCCGCCTCTCTGTAGCTCTGCAGGACCGCTGTGAAGCACCTCATGTCTCCCCTCGTCAGCGGGCGATCAGCCTCTCCCTCCTCCAATAGCAGGGTGTCCAGGCGCCGGAATAGTGCCTCCATGCCAGTCAGCGGGGGTAGCGTCAGGGCATCCTCCTGCTGCCGCGTGTGCACTCCACTCTCCCCCTCCACCAGGGCAGTCACTTGTGCCGGGAGACGGGGGCCCTCCGTCTTCCCGGCATTCATCCAGGCAGTGGTTGGCGGGAACAGCAGAGGTGCTGCGGAGTGGGGCAAGATCCCGAAATGGCAGCCAGAAGGACACCCCGGCCGGGAAGTACTCAAGGCTCCCGGTCCAGGGATCTGCTCTATGGTAGGCCGCAAGATGGCCGACGGCATCTTCCTCAAATTTCTAGTCTCTGGTCCGGAGGGGGGAACCAAGCGGCCTCCGGACAGTGTTAAACCGATAGCCAGCCGCTCAGGAACACTTCAAAGGGGAATCTCTGTAGAAAAAGTCTGCTAATTGTCCCTATACCGAGCAGACATGCGGAGCTCCTGGAGAACACGTCCGCTCCTGTGAACAGCCGGCCACGCCCCCTGGTTCTCTTTTATGGATAGAGAATATACTTTGCCTCGAGGAGGCATGGTACCTGGATGAATATCTATGGCGCAATCATACGGTCTATGTGGAGGTAGTTTCTCTGCCTCTCTTTTATCAAATACAGCTCTGAGGTCGGCATACCGGTCAGGAACCTCTGTAGACAATGGGGGAGCTGTAGGTGTGTTCAGGGCACCAATATGTTGAATGGGTATTAAACAAGTCCCAAAACAAGTAACATAGAAACATAGAAACATAGAAAAATGTCGGCAGATAAGAACCTTTCGGCCCATCTAGTCTGCCCAATTACATGGATACTTTACCTGGATTTATCTTTTGTTTAGGATAGCCTTATGCCTATCCCATGCTTGCTTAAATTCAATTACTGTTTTGGCCTCTACCACTTCTACTGGAAGACTGTTCCATGTATCCACCACCCTCTCAGTAAAATAATGCTTCCTGATGTTACTTTTAAACCTTTGCCCCTCTAATCTAAGACTATGTCCTCTTGTTTTGCTATTTTGTTTCCTTTTAAATATACTCCCTTCCTCTACCTTGTGGATTCCCTTTACGTATTTAAATGTTTCTATCATATCTCCTCTGTCTCGTCTTTTTTCCAAGCTGTACATGTTAAGATCATTAAGTCTTTCCTGGTAACTTTTCTCCTTCAAGCCATACACCATTTTAGTAGCCCTTCTCTGAACTCTCTCTAAGATGTCTATATCCTTTTGGAGATACGGTCTCCAGTACTGCACACAGTACTCCAAGTGAGGTCTCACCAGTGCTCTGTACAGTGGCATGAGCACTTCCCTTTTCCTACTGCTAATACCTCTCCCTACACAACCAAGCATTCTGCTAGCATTTCCTGCTGCTCTATTACATTGACTACTTACCCTTAGATCCTCTGAAATAATGACCCATAAGTAGGACTCCAAGATAGTATCTCTCCCTTAGCCCAATCAATAACAGGATTATGTTCCACCAACCAAGGGAAACCAAGCACAACAGGATTGGAAGGTGAACGGATAACCTGAAATATGATCTCTTCTTTACGTAAGAAACCAGTGGTAAGAACCACTGTAACCGTATCGTGAATAATCCTAGGGCAGGATAACGGCCTACCGTCTATGACTTTGACGGCTAAGGGTGTCTCTCTTACAACCAGAGGGAGAGAAATGGAAGAAGCGTATTCAAGATCGATAAAATTACCAGCAGCCCAAGAATCAACAAAAGTGGTAGTATGCGTGGTCTTTGTCTCCCAAGCCACGGATACTGGTAACAAAAGTTTAGTGTCTTGGACAGGAGACATGCACGTCACACCCAAGGCCTGTCTCCTCAGCTGCCTTAGGTGCGGTAGTTTTCCGACTTATGCATTCTAGGGCGTAAATGTCCTTTTAAACCACAGTACAGGCACAATCCCTCACGAAGACGCCTTGTTCTCTCTTCCTCTGTAAGCCTAGTATGGCCTAGTTGCATAGGCTCAGAGGGAAGAGATAACTCTCTGGGTGGTGCCTGAAAGACAGGAGCCAACCTAGGTAACGGTCTCTTAGGTTTCTCTCTTGGAGTTCTTCTGTCCCTTATCTGATCATCCAGATCTATACAATAATCAATGAGTTCACTCAATACCTCAGGCAATTGACGAGGAGCCAATTCATGCATCAATGACTCTGATAACCCCTCCATAAAACCCAGAACCAGAGCCTCATCAGTCCAGTTCACGTCAGAAACCAACGTTTTAAATTCTATGGCATAATCAGACACAGTCCAGTTCCCTTGACGTATGCGGAACAAGGATTTTTCCAGCTACCTTGGCCTTTCTGGTAGGATTAAATGAACGTTTTAACTCGGCTATGAATTCTTTATAGTTCCGTACGATAGGCTTCTCTGCCTCCCATACAGGATTCGCCCATGTCAACGCTCTGCCAGACAGATGGTTAATAATGAACCCCACTTTGGCTATGTCAGTGATAAACATTTGTGGATTTAATTTAAAATGAATATCCACATGGACCAAAAATCCCCGGCACTCCGAGGCAGTACCGTCAAACCTCATAGGAGCGGTCATGTGTACCTTGGATGTCTGAACGACAAGGGACACAGGTATAGCAGGCGGAGGTGCAACCCCAGCCGGTTCCAGGTGAGCTGTACGAGTCAGGATAGTTTGTAAGGCGAGAGCAAACTGATCCATCCTATGGTCCTGCTCGTCCTGTCTGGATACAAAGTTACTCAAATGTTGTGTTAAGTCTGCGGGATCCATTTTGGCCAGATCGTAATGTCATGGTTCCCGGATCCCACCACGCAGCCCTTAAAGCCCAACACTCCACAGACCCAAAAGCTACCAACAGAGTAGCCGTAGAACAATCCCTAACTGTCTGGTCCTTAAAAATTGACCAGGTATAAGTATACTAGCTAGACGGAAAGGTTAATCAAAGACAATGTCGTAATACAAAACCAGGTCAGCAACACGGGGGTAGTCAGACGAGCCAGAGTCAGGAATACAGAGAATAGAATAGTCAAATTGAATAGCCTTGTCGATATCAATGCAGTAGCGTAGTACAAGGAAAATAGTCTAGGGCAACGGAAGGCAGAATGGTCAGAAAACAAGCAGAGGTCGATAACAGGTAAAATCACGATAGAATTCAGGTACAGGGAGCTCAGGCATGGATAACCACGATCTGGCACTGCTGAGAAGGAACTGTGGGTTTTTAAAGACCTTCACCAGACCACGCCCCCTCTCAAACCGCACCTCATGCAGCCACCTCCCTGCCTGTCTCTATTTAAACCGGGTGTTGGTCAGCGAGCAGCATCAGACATGCTGCCTTCAAGCACACTGGAGAGGCTGGAAGCCCCCAACGTTACACACGCCTCCAGAAAGCTGCTTGTATGAGGTCTGTCTGCTCCACCACCACCACCTCTCCCTCTTCCTCCTCCTCCTTCTCTGTCTCTGGCGAAGTGGCAGTTAAACCGACACGTGACAGTTGCTACGCAATGGCTCAAGCAAAAAGATGCCATACTGTGCTTGAGCTGGTTTGTTTAGGGGACAGGAGCCACACCGGGCCAGAAATTCTGTCAGCTCTGCAGGGGCAGGTGCAGAGATGGTTAATACCACTCCAGCTTCAGCTGGGAATGGTCATCTGTGATAATGGCAGCAACCTTCTCTCCGCCCTACGCATGGGTAAGTTGATGCATGTACCATGCCTTGCACACATCCTAAATCTGGTGGTACAGCGTTTCCTAACCAGGTACCCAGGGCTGGCAGAGCTTCTCAGCCAGGTCAGAAAAGTCTGCAGCCACTTCAGACGGTCATTCCCAGCAAGTGTTCACCTGGCAGAAATTCAAAGAGAATTCCATATTCCCACAAACCATCTGATCTGTGACATGCCCACCAGGTGGAACTCGACAGTGGCAATGCTGCAGCGTCTGCACAAGCAGCAGAGGGCCATCAATGAGTACCTGTGTGAGTATGGGACAAGGACAGGTTCAGGTCAACTTGGGATTCCCCCCGCTCCGCAGTGGCTGATGATCAAGGATGCATGCACTGTACTGTCACCATTTGAGGAGGCAATGAGGATGGTGAGCAGAGACAGTGCATGCATCAGTGACACAATTCCTTTAGTGTTCCTGCTGGAGCACACTCTGCTGGGAATTATAGATGTGGCTCTAGAGGAAGAGCAGCGGGAGGAAGAGGAGGCCTTCCCTAGCTCTAAAGGCCCCAGTCTTTCCACAGACAGCATTCCAGCAGGTCCTCCTCAGATCAGACAGGCGGGGGATGAGGAGGAGGAGGAGGAATATTTAAGTAGTGGGGGCATTGAAGGTGGGGATTCCTCAAGGGAGGGTTTTGTGTGCCCAGAAACACGAGGACTAGTACGTGGCTGGGAGGAGGAAGTGCACGATGGGGTCATACTCATCATTGACCAGGAAGAAAACTCGGAAGCTAATGCCACCTTCAACCTACGCTGCATGGGCTCCCTCATCCTGCCCGCACAGAGGGAGCACAGGATGAAAAAACTTGAGGTCGCTCTAAAGCGACACTTCTGTAACACCTTTCCAGGCACTGGTAAGTTACCAAGTGATGACACAGGTGCTTCTGAGGCTGTGGATGATCAGAGGAATAGTGGTGAAGGCCGGGGCCGCTTGACTGATGCCTTTTTAAATTTTATTTAGTCCACGACGCCCAGGGACGTCAAATGTAGGCACCCATTGCCAGCGTCTTCACCGTATGGTGCAGGACTACCTAGGGGCAAGGGCAGACCTGGATACCTTTCCAGCAGATGATCCACTGGCTTACTGGGTGTTGAGATTGGATCACTGGCCAGAACTTAGCCAATATGCTATGCAGCTACTAGGTTGTCCTTCATCCAGCGTGCTTTCTGAAAGGATGTTCAGTGCCGCTGGAGGTTTTGTCACAGACAAAAGAGTGCGTCTGTCCACCGACTCTGTAGGCCGGCTGACATTTATAAAAAATGAATCAGTCCTGGATCAGCAGCTATCAATCCCCTGATGCTGACGTAACGGAATACATCGGGGATGTCTTCTGCATTCACAAAACCTCCACCACTGCACTCTTCCACAATACCACAAAGGGGTTACGGTGTGAAGGCACTTGCTGCCACCAAAGCCACAATATTTGGCTGCACTGACGCCTGTACCAGATTTATCTCATTTTAATTTTTTGAATCGCAGGGTCCAACCCTGCACTCTTCCACAATGCCACAAATGGGTTACGGTGTGACGGCACTGTTGCCGACACTAAAGGTCCAATTTTAAAGCACCTATTGTTACTTTCATCCAAAGCCTGCATAAGTTTCACCATAATTTGGCCAAAAAATCACTAAACTTGTTCCGCGTGTCCTAAAAGGTCTCCTCTTTTAATACAGACTGCCGCCCCAAGCAGTTGTTTATGAATAGATTAAAGGAAAACCGTTTACCGTCATTTGAAACGTAATTTTTTTGTTTTTAAATGTTTCTTTACATCCTACAAATCCCCCACTCGACGGGCAGGTTATGGGGACCTCCTAGGCATGATATTTGATGGAATTTTTCGTTTTTATTTTTAACGCTTCTTTCACGGAAAACTCACTGTCCCTTTAAAAACTTCTTTTTTTTAAACTTTTTGTCCTTGTTTCCTGTCCCCCAGGGCACTACCTGGACCCCCATACACCTTTTATGGCAAATATCTTGCATATATGCCCTCTTGCAGGGCACTCTAAAAAACAAACTTTTGAGTCCCATTGACTTGCATTGAGTTCGGTTCATGTTCGCGTTCGAACTCGAACTTTTGAAATTGTTCGAGTTTGAATGCGAACCGAACACGGGGGTGTTCAGCTCATCCCTTCTCCTCAAGGGGATCCTTGGGAGGCCCCTGCAGGCTGCCCTCTACAGTGCCTGATTAGAAGGCCGTGTCTGCCTGATGTTTTAGTAACAAGAATGTTTTATCCAATGTTCAATGTTAAAAATAGTGCCGTTTTAATTCAATATCTAATAGACTGTTGCTTATAACATTCTGCAGTAAAGAGTCTCTTTATTTCTAGATTTTTTTGTATTTTTTAAGCATTTTTTATACTTTTTTCCAATTTTTTTTTCGAACTCGAACCGAACACGTGGAAATGTTCGAAGTTCGCGAACTGTCGAACGGCCGATGTTCGGTGCGAACTCTGAAAATATCGAACCGAACAGCTCTTCCCTAACAATGAAGTCTTCGTCCTATAGGAATTTGAAAGATGTCACCCCTGTTGGGTAAAAACTTCTTCCCGTTAAATTTAGGGCTCGGACATGTGAGACTCTTTTGCAGGAAATCAAGCAAAGTAAAATGGCCAATTTCACTGAAATTAATTTACTAGAGCTTCATTCTCGGGCCACGTATTCAGAAAATTGAAAACTATATTGACATTCCAGATGTTAGAATATCGGGAACGAGGGGTCGTTTATACTGTATACCCTTCAAAACCTACATACAATGGGCTGCTTCCCGGCAGGAATACCATTCAAATCCGTGATGTGAAGCAGATATCGCTGATCTGAGGTTATTAATCGTGCGATACACTTTACCGTCCTCCAATAGATGTGTGAAGAAACTCAACAAGTTACTCTAAAGGAACTGATATGGAATCAACTTGATGTTCCACGCACCAAGAAACCCATGAGTTCCATGTGGTATCATATCTCCTCCTAGTAGAGGGGACCCAGGATCTCGACAATAAAGAGGCAGATGCATCTGAAGTGTTGACTGAAGGCCAGTGACCCCTGATATTCTCTAAGCTATTAACTGTAATGAGTGAGGACTCAAAAAATTCTGAAGCGTTCTCTCCTGGTCCCCCAGGGTGGACAGTGAGACCCGATTTGGCCTGGGAGTGTCTCCAGGCAGTTTCAGGAGGCGCGGAAACCATGGTTGAGATTTCCATAAGGGTGCTATAAGCACTATTGTAGCTAATTGTGCTTGTACTAGTCTTATTACTGTTGAAATGAGAATGAATGGAGGGAAAGCGTCCCTAGCGTCCAGGTCTGGACCAGAGCAACCGTGGCCAAGGCCATGGGGTCTGGTCTCCAACTGTAATATTGTGGTAAAAGAGTATGGATGCGAGAAGCAACAAATCTATAGAGAAGGGACCCCAGAGGAATGACAAACTGGGAAATACCCTGGTGTTTAATCTCCAATCGCTGGAATCTATCAGATACCTTGAATTCCAGTCCGCCATTACATTGCTGAACCCTGGAATGTATTGGCCTGGACTGAGAGATTGTGAGACAGGCAAAATCCTGAAAAGATTGTGCTGTCTCTGCCAACTGTTTAGACCTGGGGCCACCTAGATGACGCACAGCGGACAGGTTGTCCATCTTCAGGAGTATGGAACTCGCCTGGAAATATTTGATAAACTTGAATAGCAAACAATCCTGCAAGGAGTTCTAAACAATTTACATACAATCCTATGTGCCGCCTGTGGAAAGTGATCCGCAGCGCCCCCCAGCCAGATCTGCTGGCATCTGACTCTATGACCAATTCTGGAGTTGGATGGATGATGGCTTTGCTGTTCCATGACTCTAAATGATTTAGCCACCATTGCATCTCCAATTTCGACTCGTCGTCCAGAGAGATGTGATCTGGATTAAGCCATCCCCTCCGCAGAAATCGTGCTTTCAGACGTGGAAGAGTTCTACAATAAAGCGGTCCTGGAAAGACCACTTGTATTGCTGCGGAGAGTAGACCCAGGAGGTGAGCTAACCATCTCAGAAAGAATTCTTCTGCAGATAGAAGACATCTGATTTCTCTGTGAATCAGCCGAACTTTGGCCAAAGGCAGAGGAAGAGACATCTCCATCGAGTCTACTGTGAAACCTAGAAATTCAATAGACTGTGTCGGTGTAAGGACCGATATTATGTGGTTTTATCGGGATTGTCAGATAAGCGTCTTTAGGTCTATTTTGACCATCCAATCTTGCGGAGATAAAACTCCTTTTAATGACGGAATGTCTTCCATTTTGAAATGACTGTAAATAACTTACTCATTTAGGTGTTTTAAATTGATACTGGGCGGAATTCTCCATCTTTCTTTTCACCAGGAATATATTGTTTAGGAATATCTCCTTGTGAGGTATCACCTCTTCTATTGCGTTTCCCTTGAGGAAAACATTTTTTACTTGTAGTGAAGTAACAGCTTTGTCTTTCCTGATATAACCATAACTCCAGGAGGAATAGTTTGTATGGGATGTTGGTATGAAATTAAACTCCCCAAAAGATCCTGATCTTCTCCAACCTCTGTAACCACTTTATTTTTATTCATTTATTTATAAAGTATTTTACCAGGAAGGATACATTGAGATTTCTCTCGTTTTCAAGTATGTCCTGGATTCAAGAACATTGAATTGTTACAGAAATACAAAGTAATACGATGCAAGATATTAAAAAAAAAACACAAATACAGATTAACAGAAAATAAATATGTAAGAAATAGTCATTATGTTACATCAATACAGAATGCACCTGTAAACATGTATGTTAGTAGGGAATTCTTAAGGGACTTTAGACTGGGGGAAGATTTGATGGTGTCTGGGAGGTTATTCCATAATTGTGGTGCTCTGTAGGAAAATGAGGATCGAGACACTTTCTTTTTGTATTGTGGTATTGCAAGTAAGGTGCTGATCCTGGATCGGAGGTTATAGGATGAGGGAACTGCTGGGGGAAGCAGTCTATTCAGGTAGGGTGGCAGCTTCCCAGAAAAGCTCTTAAACACCAGGGGCAGTATTACAATGTTGGTGCTAACTTAACCAGAGCTGTTGTAAACTGAAAACCTCCATAGGCTATATTGGCTCTGGGAAGTTTACAACAGCTCTGGTTAAGTTAGCACCAAGTATGTAATATGGCCCTAGGTTGGAAAGGTGAAGGGTGCGTTTAGTCTCCAGCGAGGGCCAGTTTAGCTCTTTTAACATGTCTGTCAGGTGGCGTGTGCGGTTCGGGTGTGAGCCCAGCAGGCGGCGACACAGGGGGGAGGCCAGACAGGATAGCAAGCAAATAATATAGGTTTAATGAACACAAATGGAACTTGGCAGCAGGCACTGGAATAAACAGATGATGCCCCTTCTGGACAGCACAGGTAAAAGTCTAATAGCATAGGATGGTGAGCAATGTAGTCCCAGACTGCAGACAGGGTCCACAAAGAATGAATCTGGACGGCTGGCAATGCTACCTTGATTGAAGGTCAGGGAAGGTGGTGAAAGCAGTATGAGCCACCGGTAGATATCCAGACACAGGATAATGAGCTACGTAGTAGAGAGAACCCACTTGTGCTGCAACCAGGAAGTTTTGGCCAAGGTCTGAACGGAGATAGAAGCAGGATACACTTGTGGACACAGGGTACACTTGTGCAGCAACCAAAGGTCTTGACCAAGGATCTTGGATACAGAGCAGGTGGAGATTGCAGGAAGTTCCAGGCAATGAAGGAGGGTGTACGGTGATGTATCCAGGAACAGCAGGGCAGAGTAATGGCAGGAATCAGGATAAAGACTGGAACTGAGATGGATACTGGAGACACTTGAAACACTGGAAGGCACTGGATGGACTTGGAGACACTATACAGCAACAGGAAACACTGGTCCAGCTTGCGGGTATGCACACGGCCAAGTGACTTCAGTCAGGAACCTTAATGCAGAACCAACCTTGCTGGGTCTCTCTGCTATTTATGGTGGCTTAATAGCAGATGGGTTTCAGCTGTAACTCCCAGGCTGGACAGGAAAACCCAGGCTGGATCTCCAGGAACCTGGACAAGGTGCTGAACCTGGGCAAAACCTGGAAATAAAATCCAAGAAAAGAGATCCAGGGCAAAGTTCTTAGAGCCAGGCTGTGCATTACAGGTACATAAGCAGTCTTTCAAAGGTGGGGCATGACAGTACCCCCCTCCTTAAAGGTGCACTCCGGGCACCTAGGGTACTGAGGCTGGACCAGATGGATTGCAAGACCTCACCACCCTCCGCGTCAGGATCGCTATAAATGTCATCATGAGCAAGCAGGGCCTTCTCAAACATGTCGAGGTCCTCTCTGCGGACCAACGTTCCGTTGGATGCCCAGACGCAGCCCTCAGGAGTAGGACTTGTAATGGGTGGCATTGGCTCGAGAGGTCTGCGGGTGACAACACAACTCCCGCGATGATGGGCGATGGAACCTTCTTCCTGGCTGCCAACTGTTGTTCATATGCAGCAAGATCGGAGTCCGGTATAATAAAGCCATCAGAGGCCAGAGAAAAAGTCCTGACACTCGTAGGTGGGCACGAAACGGTTTCATCAGGCAGAGTGTCACAACCATACAATATGTCAGAGTCTGAGAATCGCCCTCATGGAACACCTAGAGGGTGCTTGGCAGTCTGGACTGGAGCAGAGTGGGTTACACCAACCTCCATGGGTACACAAGGTTCTGGATCTGTGGGCAATGCAGTCTCCATGCCCATAGGTTCCGCGTCAGCAGGCTCGGTTGGCGGGGTCTCCATGTAATCAGAAAGGGAGTCATCCTCTGTACTCTTCACATCAGAGAAGGCTTCCCTAAATTCAGGTCTCTTAGATCTGGATACCGAAGTACGGCAAGGCTTGCCAACTTTGGTAGCCTGGCGAGGCCTAGCAGGGGCAGAGACTGGGCGAGACTTGGCTGTGGCCTGGCGACGCTTGACAGCAGCTTGGCGAGATTTGGCAGAATTTGAGACTGGGCAAGACTTGGCTGTGGCCTGGCGACGCTTGACAGCAGCTTGGCGAGATTTGGCGGAATTTGAGACTGGGCAAGACTTGGCTGTGGCCTGGCGAGGCTTGATAGCCGCTTGGCGAGGGCTTGCAGAGACAGGGTGCTGTCGAGCTTTGGCAATTGGAGTTTGCTTAGACAATGATGACAAAGACTCAGTAGGTAATGTCTCTTTGCTTTTGGCATGCATAGACACAAGAGGAGCAACCAGTTGAGAAGCAGGAGTAACAGGGTTGACTCTGGTCTGTGGTGAGGATGGCTTGGGTGGGCGCACAGGGCACGAAGATATGAAATGTGACCCGGCACTACAATAAAAGCACAGTCCCAATGACCTCCTCCTGGAGCGTTCCTCCTCCAACAATGGTTTCCTGCAGCCAGAAAAAGAACGCACCTTAGGTGAGGTGCCCTTTAATTCTTGCAGCACTTTAAGCAATACAGAGTCCAATTGCTGCAGGAAGTTCTGCATAGATGCCACCACCGCGGACTCATAGTAAGATGGGTTCTGCATTCTGTCAGGTGGCGTGTGCGGTTCGGGTGTGAGCCCAGCAGGCGGCGACACAGGGGGGAGGCCAGACAGGATAGCAAGCAAATAATATAGGTTTAATGAACACAAATGGAACTTGGCAGCAGGCACTGGAATAAACAGATGATGCCCCTTCTGGACAGCACAGGTAAAAGTCTAATAGCATAGGATGGTGAGCAATGTAGTCCCAGACTGCAGACAGGGTCCACAAAGAATGAATCTGGACGGCTGGCAATGCTACCTTGATTGAAGGTCAGGGAAGGTGGTGAAAGCAGTATGAGCCACCGGTAGATATCCAGACACAGGATAATGAGCTACGTAGTAGAGAGAACCCACTTGTGCAGCAACCAGGAAGTTTTGGCCAAGGTCTGAATGGAGATAGAAGCAGGGTACACTTGTAGGCACAGGGTACACTTGTGCAGCAACCGAAGGTCTTGACCAAGGATCTTGGATACAGAGCAGGTGGAGATTGCAGGAAGTTCCAGGCAATGAAGGAGGGTGTACGGTGATGTATCCAGGAACAGCAGGGCAGAGTAATGGCAGGAATCGGGATAAAGACTGGAACTGAGATGATGGATACTGGAGACACTTGAAACACTGGAAGGCACTGGATGGACTTGGAGACACTGTACAGCAACAGGAAACACTGGTTCAGCTTGCAGGTATGCACACAGCCAAGTGACTTCAGTCAGGAACCTTAATGCAGAACCAACCTTGCTGGGTCTCTCTGCTATTTATGGTGGCTTAATAGCAGATGGGTTTCATCTGTAACTCCCAGGCTGGACAGGAAAACCCAGGCTGGATCTCCAGGAACCTGGACAAGGTGCTGAGCCTGGGCAAAACCTGGAAATGAAATCCAAGAAAGAGATCCAGGGCAAAGTTCTTAGAGCCAGGCTGTGCATTACAGGTACATAAGCAGTCTTTCAAAGGTGGGGCATGATAATGTCACAATGGTGGGTCATGTAGTTACATTGTAGAACAAAGTGGCAGCATGAGTTATACAATGTGGTAAGTTTCTGAAGGTGTGTTTGCGGGGCGGCTGCATACACTACATCTCCGTATTCAATAGCCGGCATAAGCATTTGTTGTACAATCTGCTTTCTTACCGCGGGGCTCAGGCAGGATTTGTTTCTGTACAGGGCACCTAGTTTGAGGTAAATTTTAGATGAGAGTTTTTCGATGTGGGGCCAAAGGATAGATTTGGGTCTAACCACATACCTAGATATTTGAGAGAAGTGACTGGGGTCAGCGCGTCATTTGATTTTGTCCCCACACATAGATGGGGATTTTGCAATTTGTGTAGTTTAGGTGCTGTTCCAAAGAGCATCGTTACAGTTTTGTCAGTATTTAAATAAGGTTTGTTATCTTTGATCCACTTTTCTACCTCTGTGAATTGTTCTTGCAGCACGGCCTCCAGCTGTGGGAGATCTGGTTTGCTGGTATAGATTACAGTGTCGTCTGCGTACATGTGTACAGTTGAGGCTTTGCAGATGTTAGGAAGATCATTTATGAATATTGTGAATAGCAGAAGGCCGAGTATTGAGCCTTGGGGTACACCGCAAGTGACTGGGAGGGGGAGGGAGGAGCTGCCAGAAATGGACACATATTGCGACCAATCAGACACATTGAGTGAAACCAGGTTAGCGTGTGATCACCAATACCAGAGTCTTTAAGTTTTTCTAACAAGATGCCATGGTCTACTGTGTCAAAGGCCTTGGCAAAGTCAAGGAAGATGCTCCAGTTAGGTCTCCTTGTTCCATCCCAGCTTGAATATCATTACAGACTTTTAAAAGGACGGTTGTAGTTGAGTGATTTGGACGAAAGCCGGATTGATCTGGGGTTAAGTAGTTCCAATATTGATAATAATCACGTAATTGTGTGTAGACACATTTTCCAACATTTTTGTCATTACAAGGAGCAATGATATTGGACGGTAGTTGGATACCAAAGTACTGTCACCACTTTTATGGATAGGTACCACTCTCACAGTCTTCCAGAGTTTGGGTATGTATCCAGTCGCCAGTGATTCATTGATTAGGGTTGTGACAGGATTTGCAATTGCCAGCGCACTGATTTTCAGCACCATTGCTGGTATTTGATCAGGTCCAGACTGGTATTTCATTTTTTGATGGTGAAATCTGGTCCATTCTGGAAAAAAAGATGGGGTCCATTTGGGGCTCTAGTTAACCACTTCAATGCTAAGGACGCGCTCAGCGCGTCCTCAGCATTGCCCCTGGTATGCGGAGGACGCGCTGAGCGCGTCCTCGCATTGGGGTCAGCGTTCGGCCGGTTCCGGCCGATCGCTGGCCCCTCCTCCGTGCGGGCTGACATCCTGGATGTCAGCCCGGCATCCGGAGCAGTGGCCGCCATTATTATGTGTCATCGCGCCCCGCGATGACACATAATTCAGGCGCCCCCCGCATGTGCGGAGGAGGCGCCTGAAAGGGAGGGGGGGGAGGTCCTTCGGACCTCTCTCCCTCCCGATCGGCGGCTCACAGGGGCTTAACCCAGGCATCATTTGGAAGGGCACAGCCTGCCCTTCCAAATGATGCCTGGCATTAACCCCTGGGGAGCTGGATCGCAAATCGGCACTGAAAAGCGCCGATTTGCGATCCTTCCCGGAGCTGGCCGACATCTTGGATGTCGGCCAAGCTTCCGGAACTCCCCCAGAGGACTGGCGTCATCGTGCGCAGCACGATGACGCCAGTCCTAGCATTAACCCCTAACTGCCACGAACTGTGGAGATAGGGAGTTCCAATGAACTCCCTATCTCCCGATCCGTGGCAGTTAGGGGTTAAATTTTGATATCGTTGGATCGGCCAGAGCATGGCCGTTCCAACGATACCAAACATGAAAGTAAAAAAAAATGTAAAAAAAAAAAAAATAAAAATAAAAAAAATTAAAAAAAAAATTAAAAAAAAAAAAATAAACACTTTTTTTTTTTTTTTTTTGTTTTGTTAATGCAGCAATATTGTTCCCATTTCAATTATAATGTGAACAATGATGCTGCATTAACGATTTTTGTATGCGGTGCGTTTGTTAAAAATGGTGTCATTTTCCCCAAAAAAAAATGTAACGAGACCCCATCTCTAATTTTTTTAACAAGCGCACCCCATACAAAATATAACCGCAATTGCTCGCATGTTAAAATGTGGAAAAAACACTTTACACGCTGTAAATTATTGAAAATACATATTTTATTGCATTTTTGTTATAATATACAAACATGACATAACGTATACATATAATAATGACATATTATGAATCTACCGAGTCTGACGGAAAGAACGATATATAATATGTCGATGTCATATACTAAAATAAGCCTTCAAACACAGGTTTAAACATGATGCGCAAAACAGGTAAAAAATGACCTCAGCACAGGGGCGGGAAAAGCCTCAGCAGCGAAAGGGTTAAGAGGATTTAAAGGAGCCTCTTGAGGTGGAATAATGTCGAAAAACCTATTCGAGAAAGCTTTCCTGATATTAGCCTTTATCTTACCTGTGGTCAAGAGGACCTTGTAATTCGTCAATCTCCTTGAAGATGTCTTCTCCAAATAACAGACCCTCAGCGTTGGGACCAGGCTCATTATTATTATTATCATTTATATAGCGCCAACAGTTTATTATGCGCTAAGGTCGCCACTTTAGGGTGGATCCTGAGGAGAATTGAGCGTCTCCTTTTCGCTTGATAAAGCTGTGTTATGTTACCAAAAACACAGACTAATCTCTGTACTCGGCCCCTGTGTTCAAACAGGACTGGTTTTCATTAGTGAAGAGAAACCTCAACCGAATCCATTAATTTTTGCCAATGGACCTACAAAATCACACAATTTATCATGACACCCCTTAAGGTGGCCTCTACTCCCCTTTTTCGGGACCAATTTGACTGGTTAAGGATGTGAATAATTCGGGATCTAACTCGGGGTTACATTAAGCTTATGTGACAAAGTTGGGGCTGGACACTCAGCCCTCAAATTACTTCTGGTTTGTTTATCCATTGACATACGGATATGCTGTTCTATATAACCAGCCACATGCTCTATGTGTGTCCATTCCACTGACCGGGGATGTTTTAATTGCTCTGGTACAAACATTGAATTTCTTACAGCATCTACCGGATCAATAAGCGGTTTTTAGAATCAGTGGAATCAGGTGAGGAAACTGAATGTGAGGCCTCAGGAGAGGAGACCGGATCGTACTCCGGCTCAGAGGAATTCACCTCAGAATCTGACATTGCTTCCTCTCTAGAATGTTCTGAGGAGCTGCCGGTATCTTTGCGCCTCTAGCGCGCTTCCTCTTTCTTTGTCAGCCGGAGTTAACTGGCTCCTTTTTTCGTCACAGTGATGTGCTGTGGAAATTCATTACAAGTACGGGTAGACGTAGGTTTTATGAGGGATATTTTTTGGGAGTTGCTCTTCTCCCTCATTGAAGTCTCAGGGACCTCATTATCCTGTCAGGAATCACTAGATAAAAATCTATCTGAAGTTGGGGAAATTATAAATGAACGTCTGGCTGAGAGATTCTCTAGCATTAAATCATGGTATGCTCCAAATTTGAGGAAACAGCCGACAGCTGCAATAAAGGCGTCTGACTGCAGGATTATTTGTCTGGGCATAGGTAAAAGGGCACCTGGGGTAGCTAGCAGGGTCGGGTTACACATGTTGTCACTATTTAATTAATTTAATTAATGCTCAGAAAAAAACTTGCTGTTTGCAAAACGTCGCTTTCCTTCATCTGAGGTAACTAGCCGCGGCGTACTGCACATGTACGAGCCACCACGAGTGTTCCCTCAGACACTAATGGCGCGAAGCCGCGCCTCTTCCCTCTGACGGAGCTGCAGGGGAGGCGCTGATACACGATAATAACCGCCGGAGAGACAGACTCGTCTCTCCAGAGGAAACATAAAATGGGGAAATGAATAAATAACAATAAAGCTGTGAACATACCAGCCTAAAAACAAAAAACTGAGAACAAAGTTCCCTCACCAACAAAAACACAATATAATATAAAACCTGCCACTACACAAGATGTGTGCATTTGTAATGTGTAGATATTAAATACACAATATGACAATAAATGTAAAATTACACAATACTGTAAGCAATTTTAATCTTGATTTTGCAGCCAATACTCATTTTATCTCGGCGAGCAGCAAAGAAAAGAGGAGGAGCCAAGGGTTACCAGGGAATTTATGGAGCGGTCTACATGCCGATTGGACAGCAGGGAGCTGGACTGTACCATTACCTGCTATTGTTATATGTATTGTTAAACTATATTTTTCTCTCTAAATACTTTTGTTGTTGTATTTAGAGAGTTTTTCTTTGCTACCGGCTTAAGTAAAGAAAAGATAGCATAATAGTCGCCTCCGTGTCTTGTGGGATAATTGTGATGGCAATCTAAATATAATTATTGAACGAGTTTGATCTCTGTATATTACAGCTTGGCTGCTCCTTTTTATAAGAACTTACAAATTGGGTAGAGATGCCACCTTCAGTTTTAGCTAGCGTCCGTCCACTGAGCAGATCGCATTGCTATTTGGAGAACTAATCTCAATGCTAAACGAGACAATGTTAGTCGATTCATAATAAATAAACAATTTATATTTCAGCAAGTGCATGTTGTTGAGTGCACCACTTATCACTTGCTGACGGAACGCGGTGTGGAACAGTGATGGAAATCTGTTCCAACGGCTACAATGGTGATAGACATAAATGTAGCAGCCATTACTGGTAACAAATGTAATTATTGAACAACGTGATCGATCTTTATAGCCCTGATACCTTGTGTAAACATTATGAGATGTTGATTGGGTGTTTAAATTTATGGATATTGATATTCCAGATGTGAATATGATTATATTTTTAAACTTAAAGGTCTGATCATTATATTAAAGCTTGACTGCTCCTCTCTATAAGAACCTATAATTAGGTGAAGACGTTACTTTCAGATGGAGCTAGTTTCCGTCCACTGTGCATTGTATCAAGGCAAGTGTATGTTGCTGAGCACATTGGGTTAACCTACAACATTTTATTTATTTATTTATAAAGGAAGGATACTTTGAGATTTCTCTCGTTTTCAAGTATGTCCTGGGTTCAAGAACATGGTTACAGAAATACAAAAGTAGTAATACAATACAATACAATATATTAAGTACATTAATCCTACCCAACCCATATGACATTATAGCTTGTTCTTCCTTATTTAAAATTAACCCAATGGACTGCAGGATAGATGAATGGTGAGATGGTAGACTATTGATTTATTTCAGTGAGCGAGAACAATAATGATATTTAGCAGGCTGATTATAGCATGATTTTATACAACAAATGGTTGAATACAGATGAACTGTTGAACTTATGTGATGAGTGATCATCAAATAAAGAATATTGACGATACATAGCATATTTTGAATATATGAATTACAATTAAAAACTGCTCGAAGGTCCTTTATCTTGTAATACTTGAACATAGGGTTTATAATAATTACCCTCAGTATCACCTCTGTACCAGTATGATTATTGTATGTTATTAAAACAAATGTGTTTTATTTGCTTTTTTGAATAAGTTTTTAATGACAAAATAAAAGGTTTTTGAAATATAGGTATACTGATAAATGTATTCAACCCCCTTTTTGCCCCCTCCCACTGGATTTTTGGAAAATGGTAAAATACGTGTTTTTTTGTTTCTTAAGACTAATCTAAATACCAATTTTCACGTCTGTAAGATCTTCTGTTTTTGAGATATAGGTATCCTGGTAAAAAGTAATCACACCCCTTTCCCCTGATTCCCCCCCTTTAACCACCCTGGCGATATTCCCGAGTGTGACTCGGGGTTAAATTTCGCTACCGCGAAAGGTAACCCCGAGCCACACTCGGGCTGCCTACTCACCTCATCCTGCGCTCCCTCGCTGTCCCCCGCAGTGTGATCGTGGCGACTTGCTTCCTGGTAATGCTCCCTGCGAGTCACACGATGCAGGGGGGTGGGACCAGACAGCAAACTGTAAAAAAAGAAAAAAATTCCAATGTAAAATCTCCAGAAGCATGACCTGCTCATAAACGGCCACTAGGTGGCACTAAAGGATCAGAAACAGACCATACATACACATTCTAATATTGCCCCCTTGTTTTCTGAAAGATTTCAGTGTTTTTGGTTTGATTATATTATTTATTAGCATTATTATTATTTATTAGCATTATTTTGGATAATTATTTTTGGGATAATAAATTATTATGTTGTGTTTCAAACTTTATCGGAAGTGTGTTTACTAGACTCTTGGTTGCACGGATTTCAGTGAGTTATACCTAATTATTACAGGCATACTATATAAAATAACACGTTTCCTTTAAAAAAAAATGGAGACGCTTTTAGACACAAAATTTTGAAAAAATTTAGACCGCCAGGGAGGTTAACTAGATTTTTCGGAAAATGGTAAAACACGTTTGTTTTTTGCACGAAGATTGTAAATACCAAATTTCACACCTGTAACATCTTTCGTTTCTCAAATATAGGTATACTGATAAAAGTATTCAAACCCCCTTTTTCCCAACCCCCCTTAACTGGATTTTTTTGAAAAATGGTAAAACACATGCTTGTATTTTTTGCAGGAGGATTGTAAATACCAAATTTCACACCTGTAACATCTTTGTTTTTGAAATATAGGTATACTGATAAAAGTATTCAACCCCCCTTTTTGCCCCCCCTCTGGATTTTTGGAAAACGGTAAAACACTTGTATTTTATTTCTCAAAACAAATCTAAATACCAATTTTCAGGTCTGTAACAGCTTCTATTTTTGAGCTATAGGTATCCTGGTAAAAACTATTCAACCCCCCCACTTGTGATTTTTGGAAAATTGTATAACACGTGTTTTGTTTTATTTCTCAAGATTGCAAATACCAATTTTCACAACTGTAACATCTTTGGTTTTTGAAATATAGTTATACTGATTGAAGTGTTCACACCCCTTTCCCCCGACCCTGCCCCCTTAATTGGATTTGTGGAAAACGGCAAAACATAGGTTTTGTTTTTTTCTGCGAACATTGTTAATACCTAATTTCACACCCGTAACATCTTTGGCATTTGAACTATAGGTTACTGATAAAAGTATTCAACCCCCCTTTTTACCCCCCAAGCAATTTTCATAAAATGGTAAAATACGTGTTTTTTTATTTTTCAATACGAATCTAAATATCAATTTTCTTTTTTTCAATATAAAGTTTTTTATTGAGAACCATCAGAAGTTTGAATACAAATATATAGTAATGACAACAGAGGCCACGCAGGACCTTTCAACAGTATAAGTCACATAAGTGCAGGTGGGTGTTCATCAACAGTAAACGGTACATTTTACATTCTATAGTAAACAGCAAATATAGTAATAAAGTAAGCATAAAAGAAAAAAAGAAAAAAAAGGAAGAGAAGAGGGGAAAAAAAAAACAACAAAAAAAGGAAAAAGAAAGTAAAAGAATAAAGAGTACAGTTCAAAAGGCTTTAAGAGACTTTAAGAGACTCTCCTTGAGGATCTGTAGGATACCCAACCATCCCAGGTAGCCCGGTACGGTGGAAAGGCGTTATGGGCCGAAGCGAACATTTCCTCATATTTACAGATACTATCTAAACGGTTCAGGACTTCTGAGAGTGAGGGGGTAGAGGCAGACTTCCAGTGACTAGCCAACACTAATTTGGCAACTCCTAGGATTGCAGATATCAGCCCTCGGGGTGGTAGTTGAATGTTAGTGGGGATAAAATGTAATAGGTAAGTTTCTGGTTGGAGAGGAATATCTAACGAGGTACATAATTTGATCAGGCATCGGATGTCAGCCCAGTAAGGGCTAATTTTCGGGCAACACCAAAAAATATGAAGCAAAGAACCTTTGTCTGCTGAACAATGCCAGCAAACATCAGTACCCTTGGAAATATGGTGCAGTCGAGCAGGGGTAAGATACCAGCGATACAATAACTTAAGATGTGCTTCTCTCATGCCAGTGCTCTTAGATAGTCGATATACCGATGACGTGTCATAAAACCAGTCCTCTCGCGAAAATGACAAATGTAAGTCCTTTTCCCATCTCAACATATATGACAATTTACGTTCCTTACGAGGAGACACTAAGTTTCGGTAACATAGAGACAGTGGTTTCATTAGGCTTTTTTTACCAAAGCATAGCCTGTGGAAAGCTGTAGTATCCTTTGTTAAGTTCTAGATTTCCATTATAATTACCATAAACCTTTTTCAAGTTTCTTCTTATATATCAAAACCGAAGTAAGGCGCTGCGCGACTCTGATCAGAGGAGACGATAGACACAACCACACCGAGATATGGCAGATTATCATCTGATCAGTCCGTGGTCTGTCAGGTTCGTTTATTGTTTCAACATCCATTCGTTATATATAAAAACTTCCTGCAGTTTCCACTCCCAACATAGGAATGTGATACAACAACCAATCAGAGCAGATACATTTCTACATCATGTAACAAAGATTTCGCGGGCATTCTAAGTTAACACAGGATATCTATTTCCATCACCCCGCTGACTAGCCTCGAGAGGAAACGAAATTGAACAGACACCGTGCTGGAACAAGGAGGGGGGGATTTCACACTAATGCAAAAATTAAAAAACTACCTATCATATTAAAATACCTTTCATCCTTGACTGGAATCGCCCCGACCCTTTGAGTTAACAAGATATGTTTAATACGAAGATAGGTAAAGAGTTCATTTAGGGAGATACCAAATTCTTGAACCAAGTCTGGGAATTGTTTAATAGAGGTTGGAGTGAGAAGGTTTTGGACAAGGGTCACTCCCTGAAGCGTCCAAGAGGCAAGGCATAGGTCCGGTAGACAACTACTTAAAAAGCTAAGGGGTGAAAAACTGAGCAGCCGAAATGGTTTGAGTAACTGTCTGCCCCATTGACGCCAGGTCGAGACCGAGAGATAAGAGGAGGGAAGTATCCCTCCCAGTTTACTTCTAGGGTGAGGGTCATACCACATAAAGTCATGAACAGAATTGGGGGCGATAACTGCATTTTCCAGGCGCAATTGGGCTAATAGGGAAACTCTATAAAATCTCAACAGGTCAGGGAAGCCAAGGCCACCCATCTCTCGGGGTTGTGATCATAGTAGCCGAAACTCTAGGGGACTTGCGTTAACAGATATGGGCAAACAGCAGTTTCTGCATACGCAGGAGGATATGTGCTGGGAGAAAAATCGGGACATTGCAAAAATAATAAAGTATTTTACCCTAATGTGGAGTGACATTTTTAAGGAAGCCATGCGGCCTAACCAGGACAGTTCCACCGTGTGCCACGATTGCAGTTGCCTTTCAATAGATTACAGGAGAGGGAGAAAATTATGCTTAGAAACATAGAAACATAGAAAAATGTCGGCAGATAAGAACCTTTCGGCCCATCTAGTCTGCCCGATTACATGGATACTTGACCTGGATTTATCTTTTGTTTAGGATAGCCTTATGCCTATCCCATGCTTGCTTAAATTCAATTACTGTTTTGGCCTCTACCACTTCTACTGGAAGACTGTTCCATGTATGTCCATGCTTAACGATGGAGAACCTATTTTTTGTTAGGAAAATGCCTACGTATTTGATAGATTCCGAATGCCAATCAAAGGAGTATTGAGTCTTAAGGGCAACCAGCGAGGGACCAGGAATATGCAAAGGGAGGGCCTGAGTCTTACCAACATTATTTTTATAGTAGGATAGCCGACCATCTTTTTCAAGTAAATTAAAAAGAGGAGGTAGAGAGGTTTATGGGGTAGATAAGTATAGGAGAATATCATCTGCGAACAGAGCGACCTTCTGCTCGCCTGCCGGTGTAAGTAAGCCTGATATAAGCGGATTCAATCTAATATGAGATGCCAATGGTTCCAAAGCCAAGAAAAAAATTAGCAGAGATAAAGGGTAGGCATGACCTGTTCGGTTCGATGTGTTCGGAGTTTGATTCGAACATCGCATGTTCGCGAACTATGAACATTTCCGCGTGTTCGCTGCATGTTCGCCCACATTGCACCACAATGGACCACAATGCACTTTTCCACTGGCCTGAAGCTTGTAATTGGCTACAGCCTGCACCTGACCACAGTTTAGGTGCAAGACAGGTGCAAGACTATGCCAATCACGGCTCCGAGTCCTGATTGGGCAAATTTTGCCCAATCATGGGCTCACAGAGCTAAGTCCCGCAGCACACTATATAAGGCTTGAACCCAGCCAGCACGTGTTTTTCTGCAGGAGTGAGAGGACATTGTTCTGGCAGTGTGTCTTCTCACTGCCAGTGATAGTGATAGCCGGAAAATTCTGCCTCAGCTTGATGTGTGTCCGTAATCTTCTATTCTCTAACTAAACTATCTCTCCGTAACAAAATAACTCATGGTCGACCAGTGAAAAGGAAGTAACTGGAAATGATGACAAGACACAAAGTTTTCCTTCGCTTCGTTCTCCGTTGTATGTTTGATTACATGTGCTTATATACATTTACATGACGTTTCAATATCCTATCAGAGAGAAGTAACACCTACTAAAATGCATACAGCAGCATATTAAAAGTTACAATACAGAGTAACACAAAGATAAACATTTCTGCAGTTTCATAGGTTTTCCTAACGTTTCATTCTTTAACAGGAATTAACATCTGTTTGCTTCTGGACTTTTTTACTCCCCATTTTCCTATCCTCCGCCCTTATCTTGGGTGTGCTTTAACACATTTACACATGGCTGCAGATTTTTAGGTGAGATGCATTTCTACACTGTCAGCTTGGTCATAGAATGCTAATTAGAGCAAAGATCACTGAAGGCATCAGCATAAACTCATGTCGTATATTTTCATAGCAGCCTGCTCGTATTAGGTGCATTCCATCAATCCATCATTTTTATCACATCGTGATCAATAAACTAAAAAACAACACTGTCACGTTCCCATGCCCGCCCAGTACTTCAGAGGCCAGGTCACTCTTAGCCGGACGCAGGATTTAAACCCACGCAAGAATGACCCAGGGAGACACCCTGACGATGCAGGGCTCTTCTCCAAGAGTGGGAACACAATAATCACTGGTGACAGCGAGCAGTAACACTTATTATACTAAAATATATAAACAAAAGGGAATGGGAGAAAGATGTTTAAATTGCAGCTATGGGAATAACCCGTATTAAGTATTGTCTACTCTCATAAGTTGCTATGGATGCTGGTAGTCATCTGTTTTACCATGACCAGCACTAGCTAAGCTAAGTATGTAGTGCAATTTAATTAAAGGATAGGTGTGGGGTTAAAATACTACAATTCATCTTAAAGAACTAAAATAGCAACATCTAAATATGTGTGTGTTTAACATTTATCTACTATAAATCCTAAGAAACAAGGTTTCAAATGCTTAGAGGGTTTTACCTTTCTTGCCCATCTACCATAAAAGATAACCCTGTTCTACTACTTAGGCTATATATATATAAATATATACACCAACCGAATAGAAAAAACACTATCTGTTGGGTAAAAAATCTGCGGTCACTAGTTGGTGTTGATGCAAAATTAAAAGTTGTGAACACAGGAGCCGCCTCCTACATCTTACATCTAAATAAAATAGTCAGGTTTACAGGTGACACTTTAAAGTCCTGATAAATTCCTGAATCACAGTGCTGCTTCATTAACATGTCTCTGCAAATGGACGCGGGCAGGTTCCTTCTCTATCACACTATATTGAGTTAAATTACCATGATCAATTAATTCTTGTAAAGCCGTGTCATTAATAGGAAAACCTGTGAATAGAAACTCATATTATAAGCTGTGCGGGGCCTGACTACATATCTAGCACGAGTCATTCTTCTGAGATTCCTTAAAGATCAACTTAATGGATTCATATACATATTATCTTTTCCATGAGGACTCACTGAGTTCCCTCGTATTCCTAACCAATCCCAAGTTAGAACCGATATCCTGACTGTGTGTTTCATCTTTCAGACACACCATGAATGTAAAAAAATGATAATAAAGTAAAGTGTGATAAAGCCCCAAGTTATAGCACAAAAAATCTCAGGGGTCAGTTCATTAGACTCAGGGGATTGATCTTCCCCTCCTACTTATAAGTGTCACTCTTTCTTTATCACGAGAGTCTCCAAATTCTTCAAGAGTCACTTGTTTGGGGGAGAAACCCCGGCCTCCCGATAACTGGTCCTGACTGTGTGGGGGGAAACCCCAGCCTCCCGATAACTGGTCCTGACTGTGTGGGGGTAAACCCCGGCCTCCCGATAACTGGTCCTGACTGTGCGGGGAGGAAACCCCAGCCTCCCGATAACTGGTCCTGACTGTGGGGGGGAAACCCCGGCCTCCCTATAACTGGTCCTGACTGTGTGAGGGGAAACCCCGGCCTCCCGATAACTGGTCCTGACTGTGTGGGGGAAACCCCGGCCTCCTGATAACTGGTCCTGACTGTGTGTGGGGAAACCCCGGCCTCCCGATAACTGGTCCTGACTGTGTGGGGGGAAACACCGGCCTCCTGATAACTGGTCCTGACTGTGTGGGGGGAAACACCTGCCTCCGGATAACTGGTCCTGACTGTGTGGGGGAACCCCCGGCCTCCTGATAACTGGTCCTGACTGTGTGGGGGGAAACCCCGGCCTCCCTATAACTGGTACTGACTGTGTGGGGGGAAACCCCGGCCTCCCGATAACTGGTCCTGACTGTGTGGGGGGAAACCCCGGCCTCCCGATAACTGGTCCTGACTGTGTGGGGGGAAACCCCGGCCACCCGATAACTGGTCCTGGCTGTGTGGGGGAAACCCCGGCCTCCCGATAACTGGTCCTGACTGTGTGGGGGGAAACCCGGCCTCCCGATAACTGGTCCTGACTGTGTTGGGGGAAACCCCGGCCTCCCGATAACTGGTCCTGGCTGTGTGGGGAAACCCCAGCCTCCCGATAACTGGTCCTGACTGTGTGGGGGGAAACCCCCCTCCCGATAACTGGTCCTGACTGTGTGGGGGAACCCCGGCCTCCCGATAACTGGTCCTGACTGTGTGGGGGAAACCCCGGCCTCCCGATAACTGGTCCTGACTATGCCTCCTTGCTTGCTTCTGCTTGGCTGTGATCCATCCATCGCTT
>CM019065.1:0-109877 GCA_009667805.1 Leptobrachium leishanense | reverse complement strand
CTCTGCATACATACTACTAATCACCTTCACATCACACTCTGCATACATACTACTAATCACCTTCACATCACACTCTGCATACATACTACTAATCACCTTCAATCACACTCTGCATACATACTACTAATGCACCTTCACATCACACTCTGCATACATACTACTAATCACCTTCACATCACATTCTGCATATCATACTACTAATCACCTTCACATACACTCTGTATACATACTACTAATCACCTTCACATCACACTCTGCATACATACTACTAATCACCATTATCTCCTCCTTAATTGGTCTCTACTGGAAAGTAACCTGTATCTGTCATATCTAGGATAGTCTTTTTCTAACTCTTTTGGCCTCATCCCGTACCATCCTGTCTCAGTCTGTTTAATGAGCCGGCTGCAAGTGGGGAACATGTTATCCATTAGACTCTGTATGAATATAACAACCAAGTCATCTTCCATTGTCTCACATCCCAAATAACAATCTATAAATCTTATCACAAAACTCTGCACTGTTTCTCCATTCATTTGTTTACATACCATTTTCCTTTCACCATGTCTCTCCATACACTTTCCTTTCACCATGTCTCTCCATACACTTTCCTAACCTCTTCTCACATTGACTCATAAATTATCCTCCGCATCCTTTGGATAATCAAGCTCTGCCTTAAGTACATTTCATCCTATCTAATAATTCATCATATTTTGTAACCATTCCTAATAACATATTCCATAGTCTCCTGTCAATAACTGTCATACCCCGCGGCGCCGGGCTCGCAAGAAAGACAAAAAGTCTAAAACATCACATTAACCCATGCAATACCTGCCTAGTATATTCTGCCTAGACCTATGGATTTGCCCTTTTGATACAGCGCTTGAATAACCTACTTCTATTTGCCAAGGACTTTATTTTTAATGCAAATATTATATTATTTTTCTGGATTTTTCATAATTCCCTGGAACCTACAGCCATATTACACCCCTGGACTCCAACTCCCAGTATCCCTGTACCTTCATTGTATTCCTCTTTATACCAGTGTTTTTCTGGATTAATTCCTATACCTGCTTAATCATCTTCAGTGTTCTGTCTATCCTCTTTAAATTAACCCTTTCTTGTTTGTCTTTCTCTGGAGTCCTGTGTAAGCTATTTATTCCTGTAGTGTCCCTCTGTTTAATATCCTAATATCTTATGTACTTTAGCCTCTTTTATTGCTCAGTTTCATACAGTGTTATCAGTTATCCCTATCATTACTTATCCTCTTGTTAATTGTTTTCTTGGTTATTATCTATTCAGTGTCTGCCCTATTATTACTTAATTTGCTTAGTATCTACTTCCCCTGTGTTGCCCTTTTGCTTTATGTCTATTGTCTATTTTTTGTGTTACCGCTCACTAGCTCAAACCCTGCGACCCTGAACGCTGAATCAGTTATATAACAATAACATTTGGCATTGGATACATCTCTTGAGCTATGCCACTGGCCCTAATAGGGTGTATCACAGGATCTGGACAACCTCTTGCCCAGGTATTACAAGTGATTTTTATATATCACATTTCTACATTTCAAGACATTCTTATATTTGAGTTTGCACTCACAAAGCGTTTTGGTTAGTAGGTTTAGAGCTGGGATCTCCATCCTGTAGCAAAAGCAAAGTCAAGCAAATTAAACATTATTATGATCTTATATCTATCAAATTATCAAGGCCAGTAAATGTGTGTAGATGTGGGGTTTTCACTTGAGACCAGTAATCCAGTCTCTGTATTTTTGTGATGACCTACTCAAACAATGCTCAGCCACACAGTTACAGCACGTTATACAATATATTTATACACATACACAGTATACAGTACATATAATTGACTTATGTTGTCAGGGAGAGATATATGAAACAATAAAATCCTACCTATCCAAATCCCCAAAACAATAAAACAATAAACACATAACTGCAGAATCCAATTCTGCTATATATATATACAGTTGTGTTCAAAATTATTCAACCCCCACTGAAATTGAGTGTTTTGGCCAGTTTGACATTGATTTTGATCATTCAGTCATCTTGCTTACAATTAAATCAAAGAGGCACGTGTAGGTCAGACAAATATAACATAACATTTATAATGAAATAACCACAAATGTCTTTTCTGTGCTCACATCATTATCAGTTTTATTCAACCCCCAAGTGACATTCAATCTTAGTACTTAGTACAACATCCTTTTACAGTTATAACAGCTTTTAAACGTGAAGCATAGCTTGACACAAGTGTCTTGCAGCCATCTACGAGTATCTTCGCCCCATTCGTCATGGGCAAAAGCCTCCAGTTCAGTCACATTCTTAGGCTTGCGCACTGCAACTGCTTTCTTTAAGTCCCACCAGAGGTTCTCAATCGGATTTAAGTCAGGTGACTGCGATGGCCACTCCAAAATGTTCCAGCCTTTAATCTGCAACCATGCTCTAGTGGACTTGGAGGTATGCTTGGGATCATTGTCCTGTTGAAAGGTCCAACGTCTCCCAAGCCTCAGGTTTGTGACGGACTGCATCACATTGTCATCCAATATCTCCTGGTACTGAAGAGAATTCATGGTACCTTGCACATGCTGAAGCTTCCCTGTACCTGCAGAAGCAAAACAGCCTCAAAGCATGATTGACCCCCCGCCATGCTTCACAGTAGGCAAGGTGTTTCTTTTCTTCATAGGCCTTGTTCTTCCTCCTCCAAACATAGCGTTGATCCATGGGCCAAACAGTTCTAATTTTGTTTCATCAGTCCACAGAACACTA
Organism: Leptobrachium leishanense; assembly: GCA_009667805.1. Taxonomy (NCBI): domain Eukaryota; kingdom Metazoa; phylum Chordata; class Amphibia; order Anura; family Megophryidae; genus Leptobrachium; species Leptobrachium leishanense. Next base: position 107,097 of record CM019065.1, on the reverse strand, counting down.
TCCCAAAACTTCTGCGGTTTGTCCACATGACTTTTGGCATACTGCAGTCGACTCTTCTTATTCTTTGGAGACAGCAAGGGGGTGCGCCTGGGAGTTCTGGCATGGAGGCCTTCATTACACAGTGTGCGCCGTATTGTCTGAGCTGAAACTTCAGTACCCACATCTGACAAATCTTTTCTCAGTTCCTCAGCAGTCACACGGGGACTTTTCTCCACTCTACGCTTCAGGTAGCACACAGCAGTCAAAGTCAGCATCTTCTTTCTGCCACGACCAGGTAGCGTTTCAACAGTGCCCTTTGCCTTGAATTTGCGAATGATGCTTCCTATGGTCTCTCTTGGTATGTTTAACATCTTTGCAATCTTCTTATAGCCATTGCCCTTCCTGTGAAGAGTAATCACCTCTTCTCTTGTCTTCCTGGACCATTCTCTTGACTTCACCATGTTTGTAACCACACCAGTAAATGTCTAGAAGGAGCTGAGTATCACAGTCATTTTAAAGCTGCCTAATTGGTGCTTATTATGCTTTATTGCTGCTCCGTGACATCCACAGGTGTTTTCAATACCTGATTGAAAACACTTGAATGAACCTCTGTTCTTCAGAGTGGTAGTCTTTAAGGGGTTGAATAATTGTGTCAATGAAGAATTCACAAAAGAAACATTTACTACTGTATTACAAAACCAATTGATGTCATTTTAGTTGCATATGGTTCTTTAAAAAGTCCTTGTAGGATTTCATTCTGAATACAATTACAAATGTCACTAAATTCCCTAAAACCCTTTACAGCATTGGGGGTTGAATAATTTTGAACACAACTGTATATCTAACATATATATATACTTGGGATCCAATCCCAAAACTGGCTCAGAACCATTCTGATCAGCAAAACACAGGCCTGTTTTCTACGCGGCACAATCATCACAATCAAAAAAATAAAAATTGAGTTCCTATCGTCAGACAGGAAGGCGCAGATACAACAAAGAACTGTTATTTTCTACGTACCTTCCTGTGGGACGATATCCCGGAATCGATGCCCCCAAATTGATAGCTGGAAAATTCTGCCTCAGCTTGATGTGTGTCCGTAATCTTCTATTCTCTAACTAAACTATCTCTCCATAACAAAATAACTCCTGGTCGACCAGTGAGAAGGAAGTAACTGGAAATGATGACAAGACACAAAGTTTTCCTTCGCTTCGTTCTCCATTGTATGTTTGGTTACATGTGCTTATATACATTACATGACATTTCAATATCTTATCAGAGAGAAGTAACACCTACTAAAATGCATACAGCAGCATATTAAAAGTTACAATACAGATTAACATAAAGATAAACATTTCTGCAGTTTCATAGGTTTTCCTAACGTTTCATTATTTAACAGGAATTAACATCTGTTTGCTTCTGGACTTTTTTACTCCCCATTTTCCTAACCTCCGCCCTTATCTTGGGTGTGCTTTAACACATTTACACATGGCTGCAGATTTTTAGGTGAGATGCATTTCTACACTGTCAGCTTGGTCATAGAATGCTAATTAGAGCAAAGATCACTGAAGGCATCAGCATAAACTCATGTCGTATATTTTCATAGCAGCCTGCTCGTATTAGGTGCATTCCATCAGATAGCTATTGGGGGGTCTCACGTGTTGCAGATATCTGGGAATTGTGGAAAGTGTGTCTTCTCAGTCAGTGACAGGAGCAATTTGGGGGGGCTCACTTGTTGCAGATATCTGGGAATTGGTGGTGGAAAGTGTGTCTTCTCATTCACTGACAGTCAGCTATCGGGTTGTCACATACTTCCATAAAAGTTCTGTGAATTGTAATCCGTGTCTTCTCAGTCACTGACAGTCAGATATCAGGGGGTGTCACATACTTCTAGCAGATTTCTGCGAATTGTAATCTGTGTCTTGTCACACTCCCACCCATCAGCGGGCTCACTGATTTATAGGAGGTTCCTGGGAATTGCAATTTGTGTCTTGTCACTGCCACGCATCAGGGGGGCTCACTGATTGATAGGGGGTTCCTGTGAATTGTAATTTGTGTCTTGTCACTATCACCCATCACGGGGTCTCACAGACTTATAGGAGGTTTCTGGGAATTGTAATCTGTGTCTTCTCACTGGCTGCCAGCTATCAGGGTGTCTCACTGAGTTATACCAGAGTTCTGGAAATCTTTATTCTTTATACCAGAGTTGAATCAGAGTTCTGCAGCATATCTCCAATTATTTTAACAGAGTTGAATTAGAGTTCTGTATATCTTTAATCTATATATCACTCACCATGTCAGAAAGAGCAAAAAGGACAGGCAGACGCTCCCAGAGACAGATAAGAGGGCGAGCAGCCTCTGTGTCGGGAGGCTGTGCCTCTGATCGTCATGGACGTGGTGCATCCTCTGCAGGGGCACGCTTGTCCTTTCTAACTGGTGCTGGCCATCTTAAGCAACAGCAACATAGAGAGGATTTGGTGGATTGGCTAAACAGGCCATCCTCATCCTCCGAGTCCTCTGCCAGCCAGGCTTGTAGTGCTTTTCAGTCTACCTCAGCTGCTAAAGCATCTAATGCAGCCTCCATGTCCACAGCTACTCCTGCCGTAGCCTCACTATCACACATGGAGGAGTCAGCTGAATTGTTTGACTACAATGACAGTGACATGCTGCTTGAGGATGCGCAGCAACTACAGTGCTCTGATTCAATCTCTGAGGTTGAGGAAGGGAATATAATCAACCTAGAGGAAGGGGCACTCATGTTGCCCCAGCAGCTGCAACATACTGCCAAGTTGGCTCCAGTGAGGAGGAGATAGGGGGTGATGACAATGATGATGAGGTCACTGACTCCACCTGGGTGCCTGATTGAACAGAGGAGTCAAGTGAGGAGGAGGTGGAGGAGGAGGTACAACAAACACGATGCACAACGTCCTCTATGACAGACCATAGCCAGTCGAAGGCATCAGATGTCAGAGCTGCTCAGGTGCAGAGCGCTGTTGTCTCAAAGCACACATCCAGGAACTCTGCTGTCTGGGAGTTCTTTAAGAAATGTGCAGCAGACCACACCGTTGCTATTTGTAATCTATGTCAGATTAGGATCAAGCGTGGGAAAGACACCGTATGCTTGGGTACCACGTGCTTGAGGCGACATATGACCACCTGCCACGCGTCCCGTTGGCGCAACACTTTGCGTAGGTCCTCCTCACCTGTCTCTACCCCCACTATATGTCCTGCATGTCTTTGACTCCAACCTCCACTGACAGGGATGATGCTACAGTAATGGATGTACCAGGTCCTTCCTCACAATGTGACAGCATCCTATCAGCTGAAGATTTACGCAGTCAGAATACGTTGCCCCAGCTGCTGCAGCAGCGTAGGAAAAAATATAGTCCCAACCATCCCCAAGCACAGCGTCTAAATGCCAGCTTAGCAAAATTACTCGCATTGCAGCTGCTGCCTTTCCAGCTGGTGGACTCTGCTTCCTTCCGTGAATTTGCTGAATGTGCTGTACCACAGTGGCAGGTTCCAAAACGCCATTTCTTTTCACGGAAGGCCATTCCGGCACTATACCAGCACATGGAACACAATGTTATGGAGTCATTGGGAAAGGCAGTCAGCAGCAAGGTGCACGTGACTTTAGACACGTGGTCCAGCAAGCATGGACCGGGCCGTTACATTTCCTTCACGGCACACTGGGTAACTCTGATTGCAGCTGGGAGGGATCCAAGACGGGGCTCTGTTCTGGAGCTTGTTCATCCACCACGCCTCCAGAAAGCTGCTTGTATGAGGTCTGTCTGCTCCACCACCACCTCTCCCTCTTCCTCCTCCTCCTCCTCCTCTGTCTCTGGTGAAGTGGCAGTTAAACCGACGCGTGACAGGGGCTACACAATGGCTGAAGCAAAAAGATGCCATACTGTGCTTGAGCTGGTTTGTTTAGGGGACAGGAGCCACACCGGGCCAGAAATTCTGTCAGCTCTGCAGGGGCAGGTGCAGAGATGGTTAACACCACGCCAACTTGAGCTGGGAATGGTCGTCTGTGATAATGGCAGCAACCTTCTCTCCGCCCTACGCCAGGGTAAGTTGACGCATGTACCATGCCTAGCACACGCCCTAAATCTGGTGGTACAGCGTTTCCTAACCAGGTACCCCGTGCTGGCAGAGCTTCTCAGCCAGGCCAGAAAAGTCTGCAGCCATTTCAGACGTTCCCAGCAAGTGTTTGCCTGGCATAAATTCAAAGAGAATTCCACCATCCCAAAAACCCTCTGATCTGTGACATGCCCACCAGGTGGAACTTGACATTAGCAATGCTGCAGTGTCTGCACAAGCAGCAGAGGGCCATCAACGAGTACCTGTGTGAGTATGACACAAGGACAGGTTCAGGACAACTTGTTTTTTTTCCCCCCCGCAGTGGCTGATGATCAAGGATGCATGCACTGTACTGTCACCATTTGAGGAGGCAACTAGGATGGTGAGCAGGGACAGTGCATGCATCAGTGACACAATTCCTTTAGTGTTCCTGCTGGAGCACACTCTGCGGGGAATTATAGATGTGGCACTAGTGGCAGAGCAGCAGGAGGAAGAGGAGGCCTTCCCTAGCTCTCAAGGCCCCAGTCTTTCCGCATACAACATTCCTGCGGGTCCTCAGATTAGACAGGAGGAGGATGAGGAGGAGGAATATTTAAATAATGGGGGCATTAAAGGTGGGGATTCCTCAAGGGAGAGTTTTGTGTGCCCAGAAACCCAAGGACTAGTACGTGGCTGGGAGGAGGAAGTGCACGATGGGGTCATCCTCATTGACCAGGAAGACTCGGAAGCTAATGCCACCTCCAACCTATGCTGCATGGGCTCCCTTATCCTGCAAAGCCTGGTAAAGGACCCCAGGATTCATGCTATCATGGAGAGGGATCATTACAGTTTGGCAAGCCTTCTTGATCCACGATACAAGGGTAAAGTTGCAGAGCTCATCCTGCCCGCACAGAGGGAGGACAGGATGAAAAAACTTGAGGACGCTCTAAAGTGACACTTGTGTAACACCTTTCGAGGCACTGGTAGGTTACCAAGTGATGACACAGGTGCTTCTGAGGCTGCATTTGATCAGAGGAAGAGTGGTGAAAGGGGCCGCTTGACTGATGCCTTTTCCAATTTGTTTATTCCACGACGCCCAGGGATGTCAAATGTAGGCACCCATTGCCAGCGTCTTCAGCGTATGGTGCAGGACTACCTAGGGGCAAGGGCAGACCTGGATACCTTTCCAGCAGATGATCCACTGGCTTACTGGGTGTTGAGATTGGATCACTGGCCAGAAGTTAGCCAATATGCTATGCAGCTACTAGGTTGCCCTTCATCCAGCATGCTTTCTGAAAGGACGATCAGTGCCGCAAGAGGTTTTGTCACAGACAAAAGAGTGCGTCTGTCCACCGACTCTCTAGACCGGCTGACATTTATAAAAATGAATCAGTCCTGGATCAGCAGCTATCAATCCCCTGATGTTGACGTAACAAAATAGATTGGGGATCTCTTCTGCATTCACAAAACCTCCACCACTGCACTCTTCCACAATACCACAAAGGGGTCACAGTGTGAAGGCACTTGCTGCCACCAAAGGCACAATATTTGGCTGCACTGACACTGACGCCTATATTACCAGATTTATATCATTTTAATATTGGACCGCAGGGTCCAACCCTGCACTCTTCCACAATACCACAAAGGGGTCACAGTGTGAAGGCACTTGCTGCCACCAAAGGCACAATATTTGGCTGCACTGACACTGACGCCTATATTACCAGATTTATATCATTTTAATATTGGACCGCAGGGTCCAACCCTGCACTCTTCCACAATACCACAAAAGGGTTACGGTATGAAGGCACTTGCTGTCACCAAAGGCACAATATTTGGGTGCACTGATACTGACGCCTATATTACCAGATTTATAACGGATATTGCTGACCTAAAGTTATTAATTATCCCACAAGACACGGAGGCTCTTATTATGCTATCTTTTCTTTACTTAGCCGATAGCAGCAAAGAAAATCTCTCAAATACAACAACAAAAGTATTTAGAGAGAAAAAATACATTTAACAATATATATATATAACATGTATTGGTATGGTCCAGCTAGTGGTACAGTCCAACTCCATAAATCCTCCGACCACCATTAGCTCCTCCTCTTTTCTTGCTGCTCGCCGATGAGATGAGTATCTAGCAGCAATTATTATTATTATTATTGAAATTTAGCAAATGATACACTCTGCGTTGTGACACACAAATGTGACTTTAATATTCACATAATATTATACATTCACTGTTGAAGTGTTTGCTTACATTAATGACATTGTATTTACACATATAACTGAAATTATTTCCTTATATATCGTTTTTGATTTGTTTTATTACATTGGGGACAAATATAGTACAATTGTTTGTTTATTGTTGCGTTAGCGCAATGTATCTCCTCCGGACAGACCACTTGTCTCCCCGGCGGTTTCTGTGAGGACTTGCTGCTTCCCTGCTACTGTTGCTAAGGAGGGGCGTGGCTTTTCGCGCCACTGCCTGAGGTAAAGCTTGCTACGGGTGTGCGCATGCGCGAGACGCCGCGGCTCATCACCTCAGAGATTTCTCTTCGGAATTGCGGCAAGTTACTGCTCTCTCCCCATAACTTCCATATAACTTATAGAAAACTCACCATGGCTAATCCTGCTGCCCCGGCCACCCCAGGCACATTAATAGCGGCACCTCACCCTAATAACCCGGCAGACGCTTTCATGGCCGCTATGTCAGCTTTTTCATCAAAAATTGAGAGTCGTTCCTCTAGGAGATCCTCAATAATTTCTCCAGCATCAGAGTCCCCGGGACTTCGAATGAGGGAGGTGAGCAACTCCCTAAAAAATGCTCTCAAAAAAGGCGTATATACGCTGATATACAACAGGAATCCCCACAGCACTCCACTGTGACCCGAAAAAGAAGCCGTTTAACTTCGGCCCCCACTAAAAGGAAGTGGAAACGCGCCAAATGCGTGCAGGAGACTGACAGCTCCTCTGATTATCTCACTGACACAGCTTCAGATTCAGAGGAGAACTCTGACCCCGACTACGACTCGGAGGTGTCTCCGATCGAGTCAGACACAGTATCATCAAATGATTCAAACGAGACCGAACAACCGGTTACTGACTCGGTAGACGGCGGGGGAAACTCTGTTTGTCACAGAACAACTCAAACACCCGCGATCCGCGGAGTGGACGCCAATAGAACATGTGGCAAAATATATTGAACAGCGCATTCGCATGCCGATGGACAAAAATACCAGAAATAATCTGAGGGCTGAGTGCCCAGCCCCAACCCTGGCACATAACTTGCATTTGACACCAGACCTGAACCCTAAAATAATCGATATATTACAAGGGTCAAATTGGACTCTTAAAAAAGGGGTAGAGGCCACTTTAAAAGTGTGCCAAGACAAATTATTTGAGTTGTTGGGTCCATTAACTAAATTAATGGACTCAGTGGAACAATCTCTCCTCACGAACAAGAAGCCAAACCTGTTCGAATACAGGGGTTGGATTCAAAGACTAGTTTGTGTTTTTGGGAATGTTAATACCTCATTATCCAGTGAAAGAAGGAGGTCATATTACTCAAAATTGACCCTAAAGTAACCCACCTAGCAAGTGTGGTAGATGTTACAGATGTATATGGTTTACGTAACGATATAAATAAACGTAAAGATTGGAGTGACGTGTTAGGAGCAGTAACTCTTTCGTATTCCTTTAAACATCGCACCGGGCACAAACTAGGGCGTTGTGGGAATTCTGGGTAGAAAACCTCTGACAATGAAGTTTTTGTTCTGTTAGAAATCATAAATTTCACTCCTGTGGGGGAAAAACATCTACCCCCTAAGTCCAGGGACCGAACGTCTGAGACTCTTTTTGCAGGAGATCAAGCAAAGTAAAATGACTAATTTAGCTGAGATTTGTTTAATGGATAAAACTTCATTATCAGGCCACCTGTCCAACAGACTAAACACAACATTAACATCCCAGGTGTTAGAGTAGTGAGGACGAGGAGGTCTCTTACACCGTATACCCTTTAACAATCTACATACAATTGGATGTTACCCTGCAGGAACTCCGTTAAAGCCTTGGTGTGACGCGGATATTGCTGACCTGAAGTTATTAATTGTGCGATACGCTTTCCCATCTTCAAACAAACAAGTGAGAAATTTTAGCAAATTGCTCAAAGGAGCCGATACGGGATCAACCTGTTGTCCCACACACCAAGTAACCCATGTGTTCCATGCTGATCTATATCGCCTTCTAGTAGATGGTGCCCATGAACTTGATAGTAAAGAGGCAGTTGCCTCCGAAACCTCGAAGGAAGACCATTGACCCTGACACTTTCCACGCTACCAACCACATTGAGTGGGAGTCTATGAGATTCTGAAGTGATCCCTCTGGGTCCGTCAGGGTGTAGTCGGAGATTCGAATCAATCTGGGAGTGTCCACCACCAGCTCCAGCAGTCGTGGAAACCATGGTTGAGACCTCCAGAGTGGTGTTATGAGCACAACTGTAGCCAATGGTGATAATATTAGTCGTATTACTGTTAGGATGAGGGAAAACGGGGGAAACGCGTAGAGGGTCCCTAGAGGCCAGGTCTGAACCAATGCATCCGTAGCCAGAGCCATGGGATCTGGTCTCCAACTTTAGTAAACTGGAAGAAGGGTATTGAGGCGTGACGCAAATAAATCTATAGAGAATGGACCCCAGAGGGATGGCAAGGTGCCAAACACCTTGGTATCTAATCTCCAGTCACTGGAATCTATCAGACATCATGAATTCCAGTCCGCCTCAACATTGCTGAGGCCTGGAATAAATTGGGCCCGAACTGATAGATTGTGAGACAGACAGAAGCCCCAAAAGGACTTCGCTGTCTCTGCCAACTGTCTGGACTTGGGACCTCCTAGATGGTTGATATACCGCACTGCGGAAAAATTGTCCATCTTTAGCAGAATGGAATTCGCCTGGAAGTGTTTGATAAAGCTCTGAATAGCAAACAAACCAGCGAGGAGTTCCAGACAGTTTATGTGTAATCCCAATTCTGATGAATCCCATTTGCCGCCTGTGGATAGCGAACCGCAACACGCGCCCCACCCAGATCTGCTGGTGTCTGATTCTATAATTAATTCTGGAAATGGGTGAATGATGGCTCTTCCGTTCCATAATTCCAAGTGGGGTAACCACCATTGCATCTCTTCCTTCGACTCGTCGTCCAAAGAGATGCAATCCGGATTCAGCCATCCCCTCCTCAGGTATCGCGCCTTCAGACGTTGAAGGGCCCGATAATACAGCGGTCCCGGAAAGACCACCTGTATTGCTGAGGAAAGAAGCCCTAGTAGGTGAGCCAACCATCTCAGAGGAAACTCTTGTGTAGCTAAAAGACATCTGATCTCTTTGTGGATCAGTCGGACTTTTGCCGACGGCAGGGAGAGAAACATCTCTATTGAGTCTATGGTGAAACCTAGGAATTCTATCAACTGTGTTGGTGTAAGAATCGACTTTTTTATGTTTATTAAGAAACCTAGTTTGGATAGTAAATTCACCGTGCAATCTCTGTGAGTCATTAATAATTTTGGATCCTCCGCCAGGAGGAGGATATCGTCTAAGTATATTATCAGACGAACTCCCCTGCTGTGGAGGAATGTCGCCACTGGTCTCATTAACTTGGTGAAACACCAAGGGGCGGATGACAGACCGAAGGGAAGGGACCTGAATCTCCAAAGGGTGCCCTCCCAGGTGAACTGGAGAAAATCCCTGTATGAATCTTTTATCGGAATAGTCAGGTACGCGTCTTTCAGGTCTACTTTGACCAACCAATCCTGAGGATTCAGGACCCCTTTTAGTGATGGATGCCCTCCATTTTGAAATGGTTGTATGTTACGTACTCGTTGAGACCCTTTAAATTTATTACTGGACGGAAACTTCCGTCTTTTTTCTTTACCAGGAATATATTGCTGAGGAAGACTTCCTTGTGAGGAATCACCTTTACTATTGCATTCTTTTTGAATAAGTCTCTTACTTCTAGTGAAGTAATTGTTCGGTCCTGTTTGGACATTATCATTATCTGTGGAGGAACATATTGTATGCGGTGTGAAACAAACTCTATTTCGAAACCTTGTATCGTCCGAAGAACCCACTGATCTGAAGTGATCGTTTGCCATTGTTTGAAAAAATTTGATGTGTTGCCCCCCACCTCTTGTGTGGAAGAATGTAGGTGTAAACACATACTCACCAAAGGATCCTGGTCTCCTAGGACCCCTGTAGCCTCGATGTCGTTGAGGCCTAGATCTTTGTGGGAAGAAGGTGGGGTTTTTTGGGACCTCTTGATAAGAGGACTTGAAAGAACCTCTTGAGGTGGAAAATGGGTAACGGCCGGGAAAACGGCCCCTGCTTTTCCCGGCCCTGTCAAAAACCCTATTCGGGAAAGCCTTTCGAATGTTGGCCTTTACTTTGACAACCGTAGATAAGGACCCTGTATAATCGGTCATCTCTTTAAAGATGCTGTCCCCGAATAACATGCCCTCAGTGCTAGGGCCCGGTTCGTTAGTTGGTAACGTGGTCACTTTAGGGTCAATTTTGAGTAATATGGACCTCCTTCTTTCACTGGATAATGAGGTATTAACATTCCCAAAAACACAAACTAGTCTTTGAATCCAACCCCTGTATTCGAACAGGTCTGGCTTCTCGTTCGTGAGGAGAGATCGTTCCACTGAGTCTATTAATTTAGTCAATGGACCCAACAAGTCAAATAATTTATCTTGGCACACTTTTAAAGTGGCCTCTACCCCTTTTTTAGGAGTCCAATGTGACCCTTGTAATATATCGATTATTTTAGGGTTTAATTCCGGTGTTAGATGTAAATTATGTGCCAGAGTTGGGGCCGGGCACTCAGCCCTCAGATTATTTCTGTTTTTTTATCCATCGGCATGCGAATGCGCTGTTCAATATATTTTGCCACATGTTCTATTGGCGTCCACTCCGCGGATCGCGGGTGTTTGAGTTGTTCTGTGACAAACATAGAGTTTCCCAGCGCGTCTACCGGGTCAGTAACCGGTTGTTCGGTCTCATTTGAATCATTTGATGATACCGTGTCTGACTCGATCGGAGACACCTCCGGGTCGTAGTCGGGGTCAGAGTTCTCCTCTGAATCTGAAGCTGTGTCAGTGAGATAATCAGAGGAGCTGTCAGTCTCCTTCACGCATTTAGCGCGTTTCCACTTCCTTTTATTGGGGGCTGAAGTTAAACGGCTTCTTTTTCGGGTCACAGTGGAGTGCTGTGGGGATTCCTCTTGTATATCAGCGTATATACGCCTTTTTATGAGAGCATTTTTTTAGGGAGTTGCTCACCTCCCTCATTCGAAGTCCCGGGGACCTCGTCCTCCCGATGGGAGTCGATAGAGAGGAATCTATCCGATGCTGGGGAAATTATCGAGGATCTCCTAGAGGAACGACTCTCCAATGCAGTAATTAGTATATTCTCAATTTTTGATGAAAAAGCTGACATAGCGGCCATGAAAGCGTCTGCCGGGTTATTAGGGTGAGGTGCCGCTATTAATGTGCCTGGGGTGGCCGGGGCAGCAGGATTAGCCATGGTGAGTTTTCTATAAGTTATATGGAAGTTATGGGGAGAGAGCAGTAACTTGCCACAATTCCGAAGAGAAATCTCTGAGGTGATGAGCCGCGGCATCTCGCGCATGCGCACACCCGTCGCGAGCTTTACCTCAGGCAGTGGCGCGAAAAGCCACGCCCCTCCTTAGCAACAGTAGCAGGGAAGCGGCAAGTCCTCACAGAAACCGCCGGGGAGACAAGTGGTCTCTCCGGAGGAGATACATTGCGCTAACGCAACAATAAAACAATTGTACTATATTTGTCCCCAATGTAATAAAACAGAAACGATATATAAGGAAATAATTTCAGTTATATGTGTAAATACAATGTCATTAACGTAAGCAAACACTTCAACAGTGAATGTATAATATTATGTGAATATTAAAGTCACATTTGTGTGTCACAACGCAGAGTGTATCATTTGCTAAATTTCAATAATAATAATAATAATTGCTGCTAGATACTCATCTCATCGGCGAGCAGCAAGAAAAGAGGAGGAGCTAACGGCGGTCGGAGGATTTATAGAGTTGGACTGTACCACTAGCTGGACCATACCAATACATGTTATATATATATATATATATTGTTAAATGTATTTTTTCTCTCTTAATACTTTTGTTGTGGTATTTGAGAGATTGTTCTTTGCTGCTATCGGCTAAGTAAGAAAAAGATAGCATAATACTCGCTTCCGTGTCTTGTGGGATAATTAATGCAGCATATGAATCCTCCACACACTGCGGTTAACCGCCTCTCTGCAGTATAATAAATGCAGCATAAGAATAGAATCCACACACTGGCAGGCAGCACCTGTAGTCTACAGTATATTAATGCAGCATATGAATCCGTAGTTCTGCAGTAAAGAGTCTCTTTATTTTTTATTTTTTTTAGGATCTTTTAAGTTTTTTTTTAAAAAAATTCTGAGCAACAAAGTGTGGGAATTGTTTTGCCCTATAGCCTTCAATGTTGATATATTCCTGTTTAATTCAATATCTAATAAACCGTTACTTTATTATTATAATCTGCAGTAAAAAGAGTCTCTTTATTATTATATTTTTTTAGGATTTTTTAATCATTATTTGAATTTTTTGTTTTTGAGCCACAATGACAAGGAGTGGACTGGGAAAGTTATGCCCCATAGGCGTCATTCAACTGTTTTGGTTGTGGTTTTTTGTGATTCTATGCTCTAGAATCATCTTTGGGGGTTGGATTACTGCGTGCATAGTCCAATCAGCTGCTTCCTTTTCTGGAATTTTCACTGAAGGGAAGGCTGCACAGACAGGTAGAGGTAGAGTAGAAGTGGTAGAGGCCAAAACAGTAATTGAATTTAAGCAAGCATGGGATAGGCATAAGGCTATCCTAAACAAAAGATAAATCCAGTAAAGTATCCATGTAATTGGGCGACTAGATGGGCCGAAAGGTTCTTATCTGCCGACATTTTTCTATGTTTCTATGTTTCTAGACACACACTGTCACAGTGGCGTAGCGTGGGTTGTCAGCGCCCGTGGCCAGCCAAGAATTGTGCGCCCCCCCAACCTGTGGACACGTTATCGATATTGCCCCAGCTCACACATGGATATTGCCCCAGCTCTCACATGGATATTGCCCCAGCTCTCACATGGATACTGCCCCAGCTCACACATGGATATTGCCCCAGCTCACACATGGATATTGCCCCAGCTCACACATGGATATTGCCCCAGCTCACACATGAATTTGCCCCAGCTCACACATGGATATTGCCCCAGCTCTCACATGGATATTGCCCCAGCTCACACATGGATATTGCCCCAGCTCTCACATGGATATTGCCCCAGGTCATGGGATTTGCCCCAGCTCATGGGATTTGCCACAGCTCACACATGGATTTGCCCCAGCTCACACATGGACTTGCCCCAGCTCACACATGGATATTGCCCCAGCTCTCACATGGATACTGCCCCAGCTCACACATGGATATTGCCCCAGCTCTCACATGGATATTGCCCCAGGTCATGGGATTTGCCCCAGCTCATGGCATTTGCCCCAGCTCACACATGGATTTGCCCCAGCTCACACATGGACTTGCCCCAGCTCACACATGGATATTGCCCCAGCTCACACATGGATTTGCCCCAGCTCACACATGGATATTGCCCCAGCTCTCACATGGATTTGCCCCAGCTCACACATGGATTTGCCCCAGCTTACACATGGATTTGCCCCAGCTCTCACATGGATTTGCCCCCAGCTCATGGATTTGCCCCAGCTCATGGATTTGCCCCAGCTCATGGATATGCCCCCAGCTCATGGATTTGCCCCAGCTCATGGATTTGCCCCCAACTCATGGATTTGCCCCCAACTCATGGATTTGCCCACAGCTCATGGATATGCCCCCAGCTCATGGATATGCCCCAGCTCTCACATGGATTTGCCCCAGCTCTCACATGGATTTGCCCCCAGCACATGGATTTGCCCCAGCTCTCACATGGATTTGCCCCAGCTTACACATGGATTTGCCCCAGCTCTCACATGGATTTGCCCCCAGCACATGGATTTGCCCCAGCTCTCACATGGATTTGCCCCAGCTTACACATGGATTTGCCCCAGCTCTCACATGGATTTGCCCCAGCTTACACATGGATTTGCCCCAGCTCTCACATGGATTTGCCCCAGCTTACACATGGATTTGCCCCAGCTCTCACATGGATTTGCCCCAGCTCTCACATGGATTTGCCCCAGCTCTCACCTGGATACTCGGGCCAGCTCCGGCAGGGGTTGAGGGGGCCCAGATGCCGGGCAGCGCAGGAGTGCCTGCCCGGTCCTGAACAGTCCGTCCTGTTGAAGTGGAGGCGGCTGCGTGCGTGCGCAGGTCACGTGGTCCGGCCAGTCAGGTGGTACAGAGACTCAGTACCACCTGATTAGCCGGACCACGTGACCGGCTGTGCCTGCACGCAGCCGCCTCCCCTTCAACAGGACGGACTGTTTAGGACCGGGCAGGCACTCTCGCGCTGCCTGGCATCTGGGTCTCCTCAACCCCCGGGCCAGTTTTAGGGGCGCAAATGCTCCCCTAACAAAACTGCGCCCGGGGCCACGGCCCCCCCAGCCCCCCCCCCACGCTACGCCACTGCACTGTCACTTCCTGTTGACTGCAGGCAGTGCAGGCAGGGTATATACAGTTTTATACACTTCCATTCCTCTTGGGTGTGCCATATTGCTTATGTTCTTCTCTGACTGAATGTTTGAGAAGACAGCACTGAACGAGTCTGGACTCTGGAGACAGTGGAGGAGAGAAGAAAGAACGTTTTGCTTTGCATTTGCAGTGAGTGACTGGAGTGGGAGTGCACTGTGCAGAGACTCTTATTGGACTGACTGCGAGAGTGTAAGTAGTAGTAAACAACTTATTTATTTATTTGCAAAGGATTTTTATTTTTACCAGGAAGGATACATAGAGATTTCTCTCATTTTCAAGTATGTCCTGGGTTCAAGAACATTGAGTGGTTACAGTTACAGAAATACAAAGTAATAATACAAATAAATAAATACTTGTAATAAAATATCTCTTCTGTTCTTAATTTATCCTGGCAACATTTATTTACAAATATATTTCATACTTGTGTATTTTTTATTCATGATTTTTCATTTAGCTTTGCCTTGATTTTGACTTTTTGAGTGCTGGTGCAATGGAGACTGAGTGAGTAGACTAGAGAGAGTGAGACTGATATATCTATCTATTCTTTATTATGCCTGTGTCGGTGCTCTCACTCACTGCTCCGTGTGTCCATGTCCAGCGTCTCATTTTTTTTTATCTTCCATGCAGGGGGCCCAGGGACGGACAACTAATGTGGCCCCCGGGCAAAAGGAGGTCATGGGGCCCCCCTTGTTTGCACCCACAGGGGGCCACACCCATAAAAAAACACTCCCTACAATGCAGCACCCACGTGTACATTATTGTGCTAAATAATTTAATTCTTAACTCCTAAATAACCTTTTTGAAAATCCACTTGGACCCTGCAGTGAATTAGAGGATCCATTGTGCCCCCTCCATACTTATTACAGATGGCCACCGCACTGTGCTTGTGGCCCATTAGTGCGTGGTTGTTTTTGTCTTTGGACCTATATATTTCCCCCGGCAGTTCCCTCATCCTATAACCTCAGATCCAGGACCAGTACCTTACTTGTAATACCACAATACAAAAAGACAGTGGCTCGATCCTCATTTTCCTACAGAGCACCGCAAATATAGAATAACCTCCCAGACACCATCAAATCTTCCCCCAGTCTAAAGTCCCTTAAGAATTCCCTACTAACATACCTCAATACAGAATGCGCCTGTAAACATGTAACACAGTGACTATATACAGAATGCGCCTGTAAACATGTAACACAGTGACTATATACAGAATGCGCCTGTAAACATGTAACACAGTGACTATATACAGAATGCACCTGTAAACATGTAACACAGTGACTATATACAGAATGCACCTGTAAACATGTAACACAGTGACTATATACAGAATGCACCTGTAAACATGTAACACAGTGACTATATACAGAATGCACCTGTAAACATGTAACATAGTGACTATATACAGAATGCGCCTGTAAACATGTAACACAGTGACTATATACAGAATGCACCTGTAAACATGTAACACAGTGACTATATACGGAATGCGCCTGTAAACATGTAACACAGTGACTATATACAGAATGCGCCTGTAAACATGTAACACAGTGACTATATACAGAATGCGCCTGTAAACATGTAACACAGTGACTATATACAGAATGCGCCTGTAAACATGTAACACAGTGACTATATACAGAATGCACCTGTAAACATGTAACACAGTGACTATATACAGAATGCACCTGTAAACATGTAACATAGTGACTATATACAGAATGCACCTGTAAACATGTAACACAGTGACTATATACAGAATGCACCTGTAAACATGTAACACAGTGACTATATACGGAATGCACCTGTAAACATGTAACACAGTGACTATATACAGAATGCACCTGTAAACATGTAACATAGTGACTATATACAGAATGCACCTGTAAACATGTAACACAGTGACTATATACAGAATGCACCTGTAAACATGTAACACAGTGACTATATACAGAATGTGCCTGTAAACATGTAACACAGTGACTATATACAGAATGCACCTGTAAACATGTAACACAGTGACTATATACAGAATGCACCTGTAAACATGTAACACAGTGACTATATACAGAATGCACCTGTAAACATGTAACATAGTGACTATATACAGAATGCACCTGTAAACATATAACATAATGACTTTATTTCCTACATATTTATTTTTCTGTTAATCTGTATATTTGGTTTTGTGTTAATTTCTTACATTGTATTACTTTGTATTTCTGTAACCACTCAATGTTCTCGAGCCCAGGACATACTTGAAAACGAGAGAAATCTCAATGTATCCTTCCTGGTAAAATCCTTTATAAATAAATAAATATTATATACAAAAATTCAGTTACAAATTATTTTATTTATGGTTTTATTTTTTATTTGTTTAGAGAACATAACATCATGGACTCGACAAGCAGTGTCACTGGTGACACACCAAGCACCATCATTCAAAGGACGGCCCCATCTACTAGTACTCGCAGGACTGTTTCAAAGGGCAGTAAAAAAAATTAACAGCTTGGAAGTCGTCCTGCTGTCACTGTTTCTCAAGATCTGCCAATTATTAAAACCCGAGGGAAATCAAAATCAACCAGAACAGAGTCAGACAGTAGTACTACTAGTACTACTAGTCAGAGAAAGAGAAACCCAGTCCCACCCAGCAAACAAATAAAGACAACATCATCATCATCATCATCAGGCCTCAAAATTTCCACTCGCCTGCTAGCATTTGGCTAGTGGAAATTAAGTGAGGGCGAGTGGGAATGCTGATGCAGGCAGCATGATAAACAATTTTGTTCTGCCTGAGCTGCATATTCTGGTGGTGGCCATGCTTTTTTGTTTATAGGCCCTACTGCCAGCTGGGGGAATCCAAGACTGTGGCTGGCCCCGTTTGATGACATCAGAGAGTGTGTGCCGGATGTCTGCCGCCTATACCTGCCTTATCCTGGTGGTTCTCATCTGGTCCCTTGCTCTGCTCATACTGGGTTCTGATGTGTCTGGTTATGCCTGTATCTGGGGTCTGATGGGTATGCCTGTATCTGGGGTCTGATGGGTATGCCTGTATCTGGGGTCTGATGGGTATGCCTGTATCTGGGGTCTGATGGCTATGCCTGTATCTGGGGTCTGATGGGTATGCCTGTATCTGGGGTCTGTCTGGTTATGCCTGTGTCTGGGGTATGCCTGTGTCTGGGGTCTGTCTGGGGTATGCCTGTGTCTGGGGTCTGTCGGGGTATGCCTGTGTCTGGGGTCTGATGGCTATGCCTGTATCTGGCGTCTGATGGGTATGCCTGTATCTGGGGTCTGTCTGGTTATGCCTGTGTCTGGGGTATGCCTGTGTCTGGGGTCTGTCTGGGGTATGCCTGTGTCTGGGGTCTGTCGGGGTATGCCTGTGTCTGGGGTCTGTCTGGGGTATGCCTGTGTCTGGGGTCTGTCTGGGGTATGCCTGTGTCTGGGGTCTGTCTGGGGGTATGCCTGTGTCTGGGGTCTGTCTGGGTATGCCTGTATCTGGGGTCTGTCTGGTTATGCCTGTGTCTGGGGTCTGTCTGGGTTATGCCTGTGTCTGGGGTCTGTCTGGGGTATGCCTGTGTCTGGGGTCTGTCTGGTTATGCCTGTGTCTGGGGTCTGTCGGGGTATGCCTGTGTCTGGGGTCTGTCTGGTTATGCCTGTGTCTGGGGTCTGTCTGGTTATGCCTGTGTCTGGGGTCTGTCTGGGGTATGCCTGTGTCTGGGGTCTGTCTGGGTATGCCTGTGTCTGGGGTCTGTCTGGGGTATGCCTGTGTCTGGGGTCTGTCTGGGGTATGCCTGTGTCTGGGGTCTGTCTGGTTATGCCTGTGTCTGGGGTCTGTCGGGGTATGCCTGTGTCTGGGGTCTGTCTGGGTATGCCTGTGTCTGGGGTCTGTCTGGGTATGCCTGTGTCTGGGGTCTGTCTGGGGTATGCCTGTGTCTGGGGTCTGTCTGGGGTATGCCTGTGTCTGGGGTCTGTCTGGGGTATGCCTGTGTCTGGGGTCTGTCTGGGGTATGCCTGTGTCTGGGGTCTGTCTGGGTATGCCTGTGTCTGGGGTCTGTCTGGTATGCCTGTGTCTGGGGTCTGTCTGGGGTATGCCTGTGTCTGGGGTCTGTCTGGGTATGCCTGTGTCTGGGGTCTGTCGGGGTATGCCTGTGTCTGGGGTCTGTCTGGGGTATGCCTGTGTCTGGGGTCTGTCTGGGGTATGCCTGTGTCTGGGGTCTGTCTGGGGTATGCCTGTGTCTGGGGTCTGTCTGGGGTATGCCTGTGTCTGGGGTCTGTCTGGGTATGCCTGTGTCTGGGGTCTGTCTGGTTATGCCTGTGTCTGGGGTCTGTCTGGGGGTATGCCTGTGTCTGGGGTCTGTCGGGGTATGCCTGTGTCTGGGGTCTGTCTGGTTATGCCTGTGTCTGGGGTCTGTCTGGGGTATGCCTGTGTCTGGGGTCTGTCTGGTTATGCCTGTGTCTGGGGTCTGTCTGGTTATGCCTGTGTCTGGGGTCTGTCTGGGGTATGCCTGTGTCTGGGGTCTGTCTGGGGTATGCCTGTGTCTGGGGTCTGTCTGGGGTATGCCTGTGTCTGGGGTGATTTGTGAAGATGAAAAAATGCACTAAGTTTATTAAAAGCTGAGCAGTTACACTTAATATTTTGTTTGCAGCCCCATTGACATAAAGCACTTGTATTCCTTTAAGTTTACATTGGTTTATGCTAATGTTATTTATTTTTGTAACTTTATTCTGAATAAAACATTTAAGTGTCATTTAATAAGATAATTTGTGTTTGGGGGCAGAGTTAAGGGCAGGGTAGGCGTTATGTGGGGCAACTGGTGGCGAGTAACTATTAAGGCCTGGCTAGTAGCTCGGGACTTGAAATTTTGAGCCCTGATCATCATCATCCTTTACTGGCAAGGCAGCTGAGCTTAAGAGTAAGACGTATTTATCTGAGTCGAGAACTAAGTCAGCAGAACTAATTCTGTGTCAGCAGTTTAAGGAGCTAGTTCCACTTCCTCCAAAAACAACGTGCACAATAACCAGCGTCACTTGTAGAAGCACAACAAGTACCCTGCCTGGGGCAGCTAGTGCTACTTCTACTGCGTCAAAAAATGTGCTAGTACCAGAGATGTTTTATTCTAGTAGAGCTGTGTTAAAGAATGGGAGGTGGTCACATCTGCATACAGCATGCGCGATAACATTGTCAGGTGTTACTGCGTGCGACCCACAGGCAGCCTCGCCATAGCCCTAACGCAGTTTGGCCAGTTCTGTGCTAACTCCCTACTAAGGATGAGCTGTTCGGTTCGATCGGTTCGGAGTTCGCATCGAACATAGCCTGTTCATTTGTTCGCGAACTACGAACATTTCTGGGTGTTCACCGCGTGTTCACCCACAATGCACTTCTCCACTGGCCTGAAGCTCATAATTGGCTACAGCCTTGCACCTGACCACAGTTCTGGTGCAAGACAGGTTCAGCACTATGCCAATCACGGCTCAGAGTCCTGATTGGGCAAATTTTGCCCAATCATGCGCTCACAGAGCTAAGTCCCGCAGCACACTATATAAGGTTTCCATGCAGCGCTTCTGCACGCGTTTGAGAGGAGATTTCATAGGAGATTGTTGTTGTGTCCTCCTCCAGAAAGTTGCCAGTCAGCCCCTGCCCTTAAGTCTCCTTAAACACATTTTGATGCCGATCAGTTGAAGCCGCATGTAGATGGCTGTGCCTTATCTCAGATACTAAAGCTGATGAGGCAAAACTGAAGCGTATTTGGAATCAGGGCAAAGGCACCAAAACGTTTGGGATGGTGTTATCATTTGTTTAATCCGCGTGGTGTTTAGGCTCTTTTTTCTCTCGTGTGAATCGTCCCAAATCCAGATCAATCATGATTTGTATGAAAACAAATGCACCTGTGTGGGAGAAATAGTATAGTGTATGTTTGTCTAAGATCTGACACTAGAGGACGCCAGAGAGACACAAATAGCTTCATGCTGTTGATTTCAGCACCTCTAAAGCCTGAGATACACTGAGCGTGTAGTGACGCACAGAGGAGCAAACATTTTGCAGGCTGACTTCACGCCGAATATTATGCTAAACTCTTCTTTACTGTACCATCAGCAGCAAAGAAATGCACAATAAAGTTTTTTGAAATTGATTGAAAGAAAAAAGTTTCACATATACAGTTAAACAACAGTGGAACCAATCACAATAGGGCAGTCCAACTTGGGCCAATCATCATCCACCACCAAGTATATAATCAACCAGCTGTGTCACATTCACCCTCTTTTCTTTAGATGCGATCGTCTTGAACTTTTAGAACAGGAAAACAGAAATCCAATGGGCACCATAGAGGAGAAAAGCTTGACTTTATGAACCTGGAAAGGAAGAAGACAAGAATCCCTGGATTAGAAATCGGAAATTGATAAAAAAAATTATGGGAACATCAGGCATTGAAAAACATAAATTCAAACATGACAATAGATATAAAACATTTACATGTCATGGGTAGGGTAACTCTTATGATTAGACTCATAATATGGGTGGGATAATATTCGCCTCCGTGTCTTTATTTATAGTATTGATTCCCCTTCAACTCTTCAACGCCTCCGCTCGCGACACGCACGTAGAGCGTGAGGAAGTGGTCCCAGGATTGCAATGCCGTATCCGTCTTCTCTCGACCTGGGGTAGCGACTACGTTTCCCACAATCCTTACACCCACTACTGTTCATCCACTATGGTGATATATTTAATCACGTGCACGTGTTCCAAACAATACGTGGGTAAAACATATCAGCAATGGTGCAGGCGTAGGCGCATTCTGCAACACATTGGCGGTGTCGACAATGAGACTGACACACCAATTTCCAGACATGTACATTGACATCACAATGGCGACCCCTCGTGTCTCTCTTTTCAGGTTATAGAAAGAATAACCTTAGGCCCCAGGAAAGGTGATTTCGATCTAAGGCTTAGACAAAATGAAGCGAGGTGGATCTTTAGATTGAACACCAAATACCCTGCGGGTTTCAATGAAGAATTCAATTATACCTCATTCCTATAACTGCATATATTTTGCCATCATATAACTCTATTGGTAATTATCACGATTATGTCACTATATAGCCGTATTGGGGCTATCCTCTGAGTATACATTTCAACGTTTAATTATTACTGTATGCCAAGCATTGTTAACGTTTCTTTTACATCCGATTATTTATTCACATGGGAATTTATTTTTTATTTTTCATCAATTTTTGTTTCACACGTGATATGCTGTATACTTTTATACGTCATTGCTGTAATCCTGATATTTCCTTTACCAAGGGTATTCATCTATTTCATAGACCCTCTGGGTATATACAGTAATCAGTCCTACTAGGGATTTAGGTATTACAGAATACAATCAGATCTCCCAATGGTGTCATGCCCACATTGTGCTATATTACCGGGGTTATAGGGGAATTTTTTTTTTTTTTGTCGCTGCACAGACCTTGGTATAGGTTTGCCCCTAATAGTTATATTCTGATGATACGTGATCAGGGCAATACTATGTGCGGAGCACCAGATCGGCATTATGATTGAGACAGTATGACATTGGATAGCCATTTCAGGTCCTTCATACCCCCGAGTTAACTCTCTAGCCTGTCAAAATGATCATCCTGCTGTTTGCAATATATGTCTCCTTCAGGCTTGATCAATGGTTTACTCAAGCAAGGCTATAATTGGACCAATGTTTTCACATGACACCCGCGGACCAACCACAGCGGTCTATTCTTACAATGGTATGATTGGCCAAATTCTCCCATGTGACCGCCTGATTCCAGATGGCACAATCTTTAAAAGAGATCCTAGCGGCTAAAACTAGCTCAAAGCTCAACATTCATCTGGCCCAACACCCTTCCATAACCCCTGAACACCTCTACGATAACAAACACCTCAACAAACAAGGGGTGAGTCATCTGGCAAGAGAATTTAAAGACATTATATTGAGTAGAACCCTTATTCCCGAACCTGGCACAAACCAAACCCAAACGAACACAACAACAACAACAACCACCACAACACGACCTCAAACCGCACCAAGACAAGAACACCATATTTAAACCAAGAACAGGACAAAACAGATGGCAGGAATGGCGGAAACCACCCGCCCCAAGATAGAAACAGCTATGACAAAACAACCAACAAGAGTGGAAGAAAATTGCTGAATTTGTGTCGGAGTCTCGGGCTCTACATCCTTAATGGCCGCACCAAGGGAGATTCTCTGGGAAGGTATACATTAAGCTCCCATGTAGGAAACAGTGTGGTCGACTATGCAATCACAGATATGAACTCCACTCACATCAACGCCTTCACCGTCACCCCACAAACACACCTGTCAGACCACAGCCAACTACTGCTTTATATTAAATCCTCAAACAAACCATCCTCAAAACCCCATCAGAGCGGACTGTACAACCTCCCACCATCATTCAAATGGACCAGACACTCGACCTCTCTGTAGGCTATGGTAATCAACAGACCCAACATCAAAGATCAGCTAACAGTCTTTCAAAACCATACCTATGTACTAAGTCCCCAGGGGGTGAACCAAGCAGCAAAGGACCTCCACAGCATACTACACACCATCGCAGAGACCTCCAACATTAAAAAAGTCAACTTCAAGAAATCATCCAATAAACAACCCAATAAATGGTTTGACAAAGAATGCAGAACACTAAGAAACAACCTACGAACAGTCTCAAATAAAAAACACAGAGACCCCGACAACATCGACCGGAGGATCACTCATGGTGTCCTGCAGAAAAACTATAAACAAATCCTCAAAGAAAAAACAAAACTTCATCTCCCAAAACCTTCAACAACTGAAAGAGGCTATTCAGGAAAACTCTTTCTGGGAAACCTGGAATCAAATCGGCTCAGGTTCCAAGAAAAAACACCTCCACATCCAAAATGGCAACATCTGGCTCAACTACTTCAAGAGCCTGTACAAAGACATTCCCAAAGAGGAGCTAACTGGGGAACAGGAACACATCAGAAGACTACATGAACTGGAGGAAAAAAATCAAGGATTTCCAAAACCCGTTAGATACACCCATTACACCCCAAGAAGTAGCAGTAAAAATTCAAGATCTGCAAAGTAAAAAAGCCAGCGGGATGGATGGAATTCTTCCAGAGATGATTAAACACGGCTCTCCAGAAGTACACGCCTCAATATGTAAAGTTTTCAACCTGGTCCTGAGCGTTGGATTTTACCCTCAAGTATGGAACCAAGGCCTCATAACACCCATCCATAAGAGTGGAGACCAATATGATCCAGCCAACTACAGAGGGATATGTGTCAGCAGCACACTGGGAAAACTGTTCAATAGCATCCAGAACAAAAGAATCCTCAGCTTCCTGACACAGAATAACGTCCTCAACAGAAGCCAAGTGGGGTTCATGCCAAACCATCGCACTACAGATCACATCTACACCCTGCACAGTCTTCTCAAGGACCATCTCCACAAAACAAAACATGGGAGAATATTTGCCTGCTTTGTGGTCTTTAAGAAGGCCTTTGACTCAGTGTGGCCCCCAGGCCTGTTCCTCAAACTACTGGAGAGTGGAATAGGAGGGAAAACATATGACGTCATCAAGAGCTTATATAATGAGAACTTCTGCAGCATAAAGGTGAATGGGAAGAGAACAGAGTACTTCCGGCAGGCTCGTGGAGTCAGACAAGGCTGCAGCCTAAGTCCAACCCTCTTTAACATCTACATCAATGGACTGGCTGAAGCTCTAGAATCCTCCTCAGCACCAGGACTAACTCTACATGACACCGAGGTGAAGTTCCTGTTGTATGCAGATGACCTCCTATTACTGTCACCAACAGAGAGAGGTCTACAAGACAGCCTGGAAGTGCTGGAAAAATACAGTGCGGCATGGGCACTACCCATCAACCAAAAGAAAACAAAGGTCATGGTTTTCCAAAGGAAGAACGCAAAAACCAAGAGGTCCTCTTTCACACTTAATGACTGCACTCTTGATGAAGCCAACAGCTACACATACCTCGGCCTAGAAACAAACCGATCGAGAAGTTTCAAACAAGCCATAGAGGCCCTAAGAGACAAGGCGTGTAGAACCTTCTATGCCATCAGGAGAAACCTCTACAAACTAAAACCGCCTGTAAGAGTCTGGCTTAACCCTTTCACTGCTGAAGACGTGTGGGGCACGTCCTCATTGATGCACGTTACATGCTGAGGACGTGCCCCACACGTCATCAGCTGTGCGGGACCCCCGGCGGAGATACTCACCTCTCTGTCCGGGGTCCCACGGCGTTCTGACTTCAGCGTCCTCATACGCTGAAGTCAAGCTCCTCCCGGCGTAAATGACATCATCGCACCGAGCGCGATGACGTCATTTCCAGGCGACCCCCCGGCAATGCCAGGAGATAGCCTGGAAGGGAGGGGGGGATCCGTTCGGATCCCTCTCCCTCCCGATTGGAAAGGAGCAGCGCCAAAAGCCAGGCACCGCTTAAAAGGGGAGAGTCTCCCCTTTTAAGCGGTGCCTGGCTTTAACCCCTCAAGCACCGGGTTGCACTTCAGCGCCTTGCGGCGCTGAAGTGCAGCCTAGCTCCGGTGGGGGCCGCCATCTTGGATGGCGGCTCCACCCCTGGGTCTCCCCTCGCTGCCTGATGTCATCATGCATAGCGTTATGACGTCAGATAGCCGGGGAACCCCTAGCTGCCTGGGGATTTCCCAAGGAAATCCCCTGGTGGAGATAGAGGGTTCTTGTGAACCCCGATATCCCCAGAACCGTGGCAGCTAGGGGGTCATGGAGAGTGTCATTTGAAAGGCCTGAGCATGGTCTTTCGAATGACACCCAACTTGACTAGGTACAAAGTAAAAAAAATAATAAAAATAAATAAATTTAAAAAAAACAAAAAAAAAACATGTTTTTTTGTGTGTTGTTTTTATTAATGCAGCAATATTGTTCACATTTCAATTATAATGTGAACAATAATGCTGCACTAATGATTTTTTTCTATGGGGTGCGTTTGCTAAAAATCACGTAATTCCCCCCCCAAAATGTAACAAGTCCCCATTTCAAATTTTTGTACAAGCGCACCCCATAGAAAACATAACCACAAACGCTCATGTACTAAAATGTGAAAAAAAACACTTTACACACTGCAGATGATTAATAATTCAATTTTTATTGTATTTTTTCTTATAATATACAGACAGGACATGACGTATACATATAAAAATTATATATTATGAATCTGCGGAGTCTGCCTGAAAGAACGATATATAATATGTCTGGGTCATTTATTAAAATGTGGCTTCAAATCGCATTTAAACATGATGAGCGAAAGCGGTAAAAATGAGCTCAGCACACAGCGGTGAAATGCCTCAGCAGTGAAGGGGTTAAAATCTTTGATAGCGTCATCACTCCAATCCTCCTTTATGGCAGTGAAGTATGGGGCCCCATCACCTACCCTGACCAACCCAAATGGGACACCAGCCCAACAGAAATATTCCATCTGGAATTCTGCAAGCACCTCCTCCAAGTCCATCGGAGCACCTCTAACAATGCTTGCCGGGCCGAGCTGGGCAGACTCCCCTTACTTCTTGCAGCACAGAAGAGGGCGCTATCATACTGGGACCATCTAAACATCAGCAGCCTCAACTCATACCACCATAAAGCCCTACTGGCCAACAAGGACCACCCAAACCATGTGGGCTGCAACAACTCATATCCACTGTCACAGAATGGACCTGAGCGCTCCTTCCAGCGAGCCGCGTGACTAAAAACTCAGACAGTTTTAAAGATAATTTTTTCCTTTTATATTTCGGTTGTGCGTTTAAGTGTATGGACATTTTATTTCATGTCTAGATGTGGTTTTACTGGTGTGGGTTTTATTAGAGTGTGATGTATTAACATGTATCCTGTATTGTATGAGGGCATTTAAGTCTGGACATGTCTGAGGGCATTCAAGTCTGGACATGTCTTTGTGTTGTGTGTATAAAAGGATCTGCCCAAACCTTGTAATAAATCAGTTTCTGTTTTGAAGTCATACAGCTTCGTCTGGTGAGTTCTTCCAGGGAATATCACATTGCACCTAGAAGGCACTCAGCGGCCTTCCACATCACGTCTATCCCAGGAAAAGGAGCCTCAAGTCAGCCCAGCAGCCACCTCCACACCAACAAGAGGTCGGTAGATCAGGCTGCTCGAGACGCCGAGCCACTCGGTAGTCGGGCCGGACGCCATCAAGGGGGTCAGATAGGAGCAGGACCGCAGGCGGACACTCCATCCCGTCACATCCACCCTGATCATACAAAGCCCCCATGAATGCAACCTGACAAAATATCAAATAAAGGCCCTAATTAACGACTCCAGGGAAAACTATATCAGAGAATGGAGACATGATATAGCAAACTCCCTGAAACTCACCATTTACCAATCCTTACAGAGGGAATACAAACTGGCCCCATACCTGGAGGTGCTACAAGACCCCAAGGACAGACAGATCCTGAGCCGGTACAGACTGAGCGCCCACAGCCTGGAAATTGAATCAGGGCGGCATAGACAGACCTACAAGCCCAGGGAGAATAGACTGTGCCAGCATTGTGACCAGGGGGCCCTGGAAGATGAGGTCCACTTCCTCCTACAGTGCCCCAAGTACTCAGCACTGAGGGACACTCACTTCCAGAGACTCTCCGCTCTCATCCCGGACTTCACCTCTATAGAAGAGACGAGGAAACTCCACATCATACTGGGAGAAGAGACGAGGAAACTCCACATCATACTGGGAGAAGAGACCAGGAAACTCCACATCATACTGGGAGAAGAGACCAGGAAACTCCACGTCATACTGGGAGAAGAGACGAGGAAACTCCACATCATACTGGGAGAAGAGACGAGGAAACTCCACATCATACTGGAGAAGAGACGAGGAAACTCCACATCATACTGGGAGAAGAGGAGCGGAAGAGCAGTGGAAATATCTGTCCAATACGTCACAGAATGTCACAGACTGAGAGGAACATGAGAGATCCTGGACTTATAAATCCCCAACACGGACTCGCGCCCATCCCCCTTCACATTATCCCTTACCCCTGATAATGTCCATGGACTTGCCCATTCCCCCCATATATATGTCCCACTACCCCCCCCCCCTCCTCCCCATATGCTTTGGCAATGCTAAAATGTATTTGGTCCTGCCAATAAAGCTTATTTTTATTTGATTTGATTTTTGGTGTTTATTTGTCTTTCCACGTCCCTGAGGAGCAGACACAAGCGAAACGCTGCGTTGGACGTCCTCTATTAACCCATTTAAGGTTTTCCTCTCGTTGCTTGCCTGAGCTGGACGCATCTATATTTTATAGAGAACAATACCATTACAGCACAATCTGTTTGGGCTATGACTGATTGCCCATAACCGTTCAGCAACATTGTAGCTTGTTTAATGTTGAGATGGATTTTTAATCTCATGATCCCCTGTATATATTATATGAATTTTCTTGCTGAGGAATACACTTTTTGGCTGGGAGATTGCTATTGCTTGCACTCTATTTTGATTTCTCGGTCAGTGCATGCAAATTGTAGCTACCAGGTTTACTCCTTGTCTTTATATTTACCAGCTGTATTCCATGACGTGGACCATTTATGTTTGCACCTCATCGTGATGCTTTTGAGTGGTGCATGCTAATTACAACAACAAATTTGGTGGCATATGTCTTTGTATGCACATTTTTTTTTGGAATACACTTTTGGCTGGGTGATTGCTACTGCTTGCACTTTATTGTGATTTCTCAATCAGTGCATTGCAAATTGTAGCTACCAGGCTCACTCCTTGTCTCTTTTATTTTATTATTCATTATTTATAAAGCGCCAGCATATTCCGCAGCGCTGTACAATAAGCACAGTATAGACAGGGTTACAATACATTGAACAACATTTGACAAACAGTACAGGAGGAGATGAGGGCCCTATTCCCGTAGGAACTCACAATCTGGGAGGGTTGGGGTTGGAAACAGGAGGAGAGGACTGTAAGGTGAGAGTGATTGATGGTTGCGTCAGTGAGTTGGGTGGTAGGCTTCCCTAAATAGGAACGTTTTTAAGGGAGCGTTTGAAGGAAGAGAAGTTAGGGAAAGTCTGACAGTACGAGGGAGAGCGTTCCAGAGAGTGGGGGCTGCGCGTGAGAAATCCTGCAGTCTATCATGGGAAGAGGTGATGCGGGGAGAAGCTAGGCGCAGGTCACTGTTTGACCTTAGGGAGCGGGCTGGGGTGTATTTGGTGATTAGTGAGGACAGGTAGTGGGGCGCTGAGTTAGTGAGGGTTTTGTAGGTAAGGATAAGGATTTTGAACTTAATTCTGCAGTGGATGGGGAGCCAGTGAAGGGACTCGCAGAGGGGAGCGGCAGAGACAGAGCGGCGGGTGAGGTGAATTAGCCTGGCGGAGGCGTTCAGGATGGATTGTAGGGGGGAGAGGCGGACAGAGGGAGGCTAGATAAGAGATTATTGCAATAGTCGAGTCGGGAGATTACCAGGGCGTGTATGAGTTGTTTTGTGGTGACAGCGGTAAGAAATGGCCGAATTCTGGAAATATTACGCAGTTGGTATCGGCAGGAGGAGGAAAGAGACTGGATGTGGGGGATGAAGGAAAGAGCAGAGTCAATTGTAACTCCAAGATAGCGAACTTGGCTTGATGGGGAGATGGTGATACCCTCCACCGTGATAGAGAAGTCAGGAGGTGGGGAGGCATTGGAGGGAGGAATAAGTAGGAGCTCAGTCTTTGACATGTTGATCTTTAGGTGGTGGGAGGCCATCCAGGAGGAGATGCCAGATAAACAGTCACTGACTTTTGAAAGGACAGGGGGAGAGAGATCAGGGGTAGAGAGGTAGATCTGAGTGTCATCAACGTAGAGGTGGTAATTAAAGCCAAAGCTGTTGATGATTTTGCCCAGGGAGGAGGTGTAGATGGAAAAGAGCAGAGGACCAAGGACAGAACCTTGAGGTACACCAACAGATAGAGGCAATGAAGAGGAGGAGTTACCAGCAAAGGACACACAGAAGGACCTGTTGGATAAATAGGAGTCAACCCAAGCAAGTGCAGTGTCACCGAGACCCAGAGAGTTGAGGGTCTGTAGAAGGAGAGGGTGGTCAACAGTGTCAAAAGCAGCCGAGAGGTCAAGCAGGATGAGAATAGAATAGTGGCCGTGTTTTTTAGCAGTTAGGAGGTCGTTGGTGACTTTGGTGAGGGCAGTTTCAGTTGAGTGTAGGGGACGGAAGCCAGATTGCAGGGGGTCAAGTAGGGAATTGGAGGACAGGAAGAGGGAGAGGCGGTTGAAGACTAGTTTTTCTAAGAGCTTTGATGTGAAGGGAAGCAGGGATACAGGGCGGTAGTTGGATGGAGAGTTGGGGTCTAGGGATGGTTTCTTTAGTAAAGGGGTAACTAGCGCATGTTTGAAGGCGGATGGAAAGGAGCCAGTGGAGAGAGATAGGTTGAAGATGTGTGTGAGAGCAGGGGTGAGAGGGGAGGAATTAGATGTGAGGGAATGGGGTCGAGCGGGCACGTGGTGAGATGTGAGGAGGACAATAAGGAATTGACTTCCTCCTCAGTGGCTGGGAGGAAGCGGCAGAGGGTGGCAGAGGGGATCTGTGGAGTGGAGGTGGCAGATAACTATCTTGTGTTGGGATGTTGCTTCTGATAGTTAGAGTTTTACTGAGGAAGTAGTCTGCCAGGTCTTGAGCGCTGAAGGCAGCTGAGGGGGAGGTGCAGGTGGGTAGAGGAGGGTGTTGAAGGTGGACCAGAGCCGTTTAGGGTTGGAGGACAGCGTAGATATAAGAGATGAGAAGAAGGATTGTTTGGCCAAGTGGAGGGCAGAGGTGTATGACCGGAGAATAAACTTGAAGTGAACAAAATCAGCTTCAGAGCGGGATTTCCTCCAGGCACGCTCTGCGGTGCAGGAGCATCTTTGCAGGTAGCGAGTCTGGAGGGTGTGCCAGGGCTGAAGCTGGCGGCGTGGGGCCTTACAGAGTCGAAGAGGAGCAAGAGTGTCTAGAGCAGAGATAAGCGTAGTGTTGTAGTGATTAGTGGCAGCATCAGGGCAGGTGAAGGATGAGGTATGAGGGAGGTGGTGAAGTAGGTTGGAAAATTGATGGGGGTCCACAGCATGTAGATTTCTGCGAGTGTGTGTGCGGGGTGGGGGAGCAGGGTGTTTAGGAAGTCCAGATAGGTTGAAAGAGAGAAGGTGGTGGTCAGAGATGGGGAAAGGGCGACATTTGAACTCAGAAATGGAGCAGAGATTGGAAAAGACCAGGTCAATAATGTGACCATCGCGGTGGGTAGGGAGGAGGGAGGATTGTGTGAGTCCAAGGGAGGACGTGAGTGAAAGCAGTTTGGAGGCAGCAGGAGCGGAAGGATCGTCAATGGGAATGTTGAAGTCCCCGAGAATTAGGCATGGAAGATTAGAAGACAGGAAGTGAGAAAGCCAGGTAGCAAAGTGGTCAAAGAACTGGGAGGTTGGTCCCGGTGGGCGGTAGATGACTGCCACCCTGAGAGCCAGAGGAGAGAACAGGCGGATGCAGTGTGTCTCGAAGGAGGAGAAGGAGAGGGATGGGGGTGGAGGGAGATGCTGGTAGGTGCAGGTGGGAGAGAGCAGGAGTCCGACCCCGCCACCATTTCTCTCACCCGGTCTGGGGGTATGGCTCAAGTGTAGACCGCCATGTGAGAGAGCAGCAACGGAGGCCGTGTCAGAGGGAGTTAGCCAGGTTTCAGTTAAAGCTAGGAGGTTGAAGGAGTTTGAAAGGAAGAGGTCATGGATGGCTGTGAGTTTGTTGCACACAGAGCGAGCGTTCCAGAGGGCGCAGGAGAAAGAGGACAGGCGCTGAGGGATTATGGGAAAGAGGTTGCTGGGCTTGCAGGGAGGTGATTTATGTGCGATGGAGATAGGATGAGAGGGAAGTATTGGATGTGTTGTGGGGTCAGGGTTAGGGGATATGTCACCTGCATAGAGTAACAGCAGGAGGATGAGGAAGAGAAGGTGGGAATGGGATTTGTGGGAGTGGGAGTGATTGGCAGCACGAGAGTTAGAGGGAGACCATGTTCTGAGGAAACAAAGGAGCTCATGTGAGGCCATCATGTGGGACGAGAGGAGGGAGGGAGAGATGCAGATACTGTAGGGGTCGGTGGTAGAGGGGCAGGAGTTCCATTTAAGGAGAAAGATAGAAGTAAAGAGCAGAAGCGTGAGAGAAAGCATAATATAGACGTGTGTTTACCAGAGTAAAAAGTGGGCCTTGCAGTTCCTTCCTCCAGTCCCGCAACTCCAGGAATCAACTCTGACCGTCCACTTAAGATGCCACTTGGAAATGACACTGGAGCCTGGCTCAATGGAGCCTGGTATAGTTGTTATATAGGGCGGACTGATTGCATTCAGGCAGTTAGAAGGTAAACACCTGAAGCTGGATGGGCTGTGTCAATAGGGCAGGAGATTCACATGCTAATTAGCAAAGCAAATGGTGGAGAAAAACAAAAATAAATAAAAAAACAGAAAAAGACCAAGGTAAAGTTACAATGTGGGTGCCTGCGAATACTGGGTGATGGGGGTCCTACCAGCAAAAATATGCAGGGGATCAGTTGAGATGTGGGTGTCTGTGGATAATGGGTGATAATGCCTACCAGCAAAAATATGCAGGGGGTCAGTTGAGATGTGGGTGTCTGGATGATGGGTGATAATGCCTACCTGTTAACTAGTTGTATTCCGTGACATGGACCACTTATGTTTACACCTCATCGTGATGTTTTTAAGTGGTGCATGCTAACTACAATAACCAATTTGGTGGCACATGTCTTTAAGCATTTAAGCATACTCTAACGTGTGCATACTTTTCTGAGGGGATCCTTAGGCATCTCTTGCTGATTATTTTTTTCAGGTGGTGGTTCTCAGTTTTTGACATACAATTGTTGTCAGAGACCTCACCCTGCATTAGATGCTTTTTGTGATTGGTCATTGACCTTGAGTTATGGTCTCTAATCTATGACCTTTTTTGTGTGCTTTTTATACATTTTGTGGGTGTGTACGTTTTTTCTCAGAAGTCCAATAAAGGTTTAGAATTTTAATCATTTGTTCCCACCTTCCTGAATATAGAATATTTGATACAGTTGAGGGTTGGGATTTAGGGGTTATTATTTCAGAGGATCTAAGGGTAAGTAGTCAATGTAATAGAGCAGCAGGAAATGCTAGCAGAATGCTTGGTTGTGTAAGGAGAGCCTGTATTAGCAGTAGGAAAAGGGAAGTGCTCATGCCACTGTACAGAGCACTGGTGAGACCTCACTTGGAGTACTGTGTGCAGTACTGGAGACCGTATCTCCAGAAGGATATAGACATCTTAGAGAGAGTTCAGAGAAGGGCTACTAAAATGGTGTACGGCTTGAAGGAGAAAAGTTACCAGGAAAGGCTTAATGATCTTAACATGTACAGCTTGGAAAAAAGACGAGACAGAGGAGATATGATAGAAACATTTAAATACGTAAAGGGAATCCACAAGGTAGAGGAAGGGATTATATTTAAAAGGAAACAAAGTAGCAAAACAAGAGGACATAGTCTTAGATTAGAGGGGCAAAGGTTTAAAAGTAACATCAGGAAGCATTATTTTACTGAGAGGGTGGTGGATACATGGAACAGTCTTCCAGTAGAAGTGGTAGAGGCCAAAACAGTAATTGAATTTAAGCAAGCATGGGATAGGTATAAGGCTATCCTAAACAAAAGATAAATCCAGGTAAAGGATCCATGTAATTGGGCGACTAGATGGGCCGAAAGGTTCTTATCTGCCGACATTTTTCTATGTTTCCTTTTGGGTTCTTTGGAATCCAATTCTTCCTTCATCATTAGGGCTACGTCCTGCAAGTTTTTGGTGGACGATTGCTAGTACTCAGAGGCTATAGTAATCACTTGCTACTCCACGCCCCACCCTATTTTGAGTGGGTGCTTGCTTCGCTTTAAGCTAAGGGTTTCAATACCCATCTAGGAGCAACACATACTCTGTGTTTTCTCTTTTCTTACTATGTCTGAATTACTTAAACAGCTAAGTGACACAAATGGCTGGGCTGATGATGTTAAACATGTATTTACATCCAATCCATTACCAAAAAGAGTTAATGATACAGACATCTCACAGTCGTTTTTCACCATCCAACAAATGTACCAGGAACAAATTAAATCCTGGTGGGAGATCAACAGCCTGTTGACTTATATTAATGAAAAATTGGTTCCTAGGGGTTTGAGACCAGAGGTCCCTTTTCCCAACAAAATTTCCAAGGAAGAACACAAAATCGAATGGGAAGGAATCCTGCTAGAATGTTCATTTAAACTCATGGGGTTTTTGATAAAATTAGAGCAAGAAAATTTGGAGGTAATTAAAAATCAAATCACTGTCCAAATGCAACAGGTTCAGACGTTTCATGACAATTCTGGATATGGTCATTTTGAAACGAAACTACAAAAAAACTTAGAACACTTTAAACAACAAGTGAAGGAAAAGAAACACTTCAAATTTCAGAGAGACTGTAATGACTTTAAAACCAACAATGTTTTTGGAAGTAAACGTCGCAGACGCAGACCATCTAGCCCCATGAATTATTATACGTCCAACTCGGAGGCTTCTAGTCAGGGAGATGGTGAAAGGGACCAAGGGGCATGTAGGAGATACAAAAGTCCTAATAGATCTGGTGGTATTCTCCTTAATGCCAAAAAGAATGTCTCTTTTTTAGAGGACCCTTGGTTCACTGAGAACCTACCGAAAGAAAGACTGAGACCCCGTCAAAAATGGGGTTACAAGACACGAGATCAAAGTCGCCAGTTTCAGTTATGAACAATAGCATTATCAATCTATCGTCTTTTAAACTTGAAACTAGATATATACAAGTACTATCCAAAGGTTTATCATTTGTGTCATCCCCAAGTGGCATCCTAAGTGGATGCTTAGAGTTGATTTCCTGGAGTTTTATCCATGATGCCCTATGCCATCCACCATCACGATCCCTAATTCCTGTGTCTCCTCTCTCCACAGGTAAGACTTTATCACCCACTATCCAGACACCCACATCTCAACTGATCCCCTGCATACTTTTGCTGGTAAGACTTTATCACCCACTATCCAGACACCCACATCTCAACTGATCCTCTGCATACTTTTGCTGGTAACACTTTATCACCCACTATCCAGACACCCACATCTCAACTAATCCCCTGCATACTTTTGCTGGTAGGACCCCCATCACCCAGTATTTGCAGGCACCCACATTGTAACGTTACCTTGGTCTCTTTTTTTAAAATTTATTTTTGTCTCCTTTCTCCACCATTTGCTTTGATAATTAGCATGTGAATCTCCTGCCCTATTGACACAGCCCATCCAGCATCAGGTGTTTACCTTTTAACTGCCTGAATGCCATCAGTCTGCTCTATATAACAACTAAGAGTGGCTCCATTGAGCCTTGGCTCCAGTGTCATCCCCAAGTGGCATCCTAAGTGGACGTTTAGAGTTGATTTCCTGGAGTTCAGTGGCATCCTAAGTGGACGTTTAGAGTTGATTTCCTGGAGTTCAGTGGCATCCTAAGTGGACGTTTAGAGTTGATTTCCTGGAGTTCAGTGGCATCCTAAGTGGACGTTTAGAGTTGATTTCCTGGAGTTCAGTGGCATCCTAAGTGGACGTTTACAGTTGATTTCCTGGAGTTCAGTGGCATCCTAAGTGGACGTTTACAGTTGATTTCCTGGAGTTCAGTGGCATCCTAAGTGGACGTTTAGAGTTGATTTCCTGGAGTTCAGTGGCATCCTAAGTGGACGTTTAGAGTTGATTTCCTGGAGTTCAGTGGCATCCTAAGTGGACGTTTAGAGTTGATTTCCTGGAGTTGCGGGACTGGAGGAAGGAACTGCAAGGCCCACTTTTTACTCTGGGTAAACGCACGTCTATATTATGCTTTCTCTCACGCTTCTACTGAATAATCATAGACTTCAAACTAAGTAACAATGTGCAATGTCAAACAGCAGCCGCCAAGGCCAGCAAAGTATTGGCATGCATTAAAAGGGGCGTTCACTCACGGGATGAAAACATAATTTTGCCTCTGTATAAATCAATGGTCAGGCCGCACCTTGAATATGCCGTGCAATTTTGGGCACCTATCTTAAAAAAAGATATTATATCGTTAGAAAAAGTGCAGAGACGGGCAACTAAATTAATAAGGGCAATGGAAGGGTTAAGTTATGAGGAAAGACTAACAAGCTTAAACCTGTTTAGTTTAAAGAAACGGCGCCTTAGAGGGGATCTGATAACCTTATATAAATATATACGGGGCCATTATCAACCATTGTCTGATAACCTATTCATTAACAGGACTATACACAGGACACGGGGTCATCCATTTAGACTGGAAGAAAGAAAATTTAGCTTAAAGCATAGGAAGGGTTATTTTACGGTGAGAACAATAAAGCTGTGGAATTCTCTGCCTGTTGAGGTGGTTGGGTCAGAGTCTGTACAGACTTTTAAAAAACGACTGGATGACTTCCTGCAGACACAGAATATTAAGGGTTATAATATTTAATATGTGGGTAAAAGCTTCTTGATCCAAGGAGAAATCTGACTGCCATTCTGGTGTCAAGAAGGAATTTTTTCCCGGTATGTTGCATATTTCAGACTGGGTTTTTTGCTTCTTTCAGATCAACAGCAGTAGGTTATGTGGGAGAGGCTGAACCCGATGGACGCATGTCTTTTTTCAGCCTATATAACTATGTAACTATGTAACTATGTACTCTTTACTTCTACCTTTCTCCTTAAATGGAACTCCTGCCCCTCTACCACCGACCCCTACACTATCTGCATCTCTCCCTCCCTCCTCTCGTCCCACATGATGGCCTCGCATGAGCTCCTCTGTTTCCTCAGAACATGGTCTCCCTCTAACTCTCGTGCTGCCAATCACTCCCACTCCCACAAATCCCATTCCCATCTTCTCTTTCTCACCCTCCTGCTGTTACTCTATGCAGGTGACATATCCCCTAACCCTGGCCCCACAACGCATCCAATACTTCCCTCTCATCCTATCTCCATCACACATAAATCACCTCCCTGCAAGCCCAGCAACTTCATTCCCATAATCCCTCAGCGCCTGTCCTCTTTCTCCTGCGCCCTCTGGAACGCTCGCTCTGTGTGCAACAAACTCACAGCAATCCATGACCTCTTCCTTTCAAACTCCTTCAACCTCCTAGCTTTAACTGAAACCTGGCTAACTCCCTCTGACACGGCCTCCGATGCTGCTCTCTCACATGGCGGTCTACACTTGAGCCATATCCCCAGACCGGGTGAGAGAAATGGTGGCGGGGTCGGAATCCTGCTCTCTCCCACCTGGACCTAACAGCATCTCCCTCCACCCCTATCCCTCTCCTTCGAGACACACTGCATCCGCCTGTTCTCTCCTCTGGCCCTCAGGGTGGCAGTCATCTACCGCCCACCGGAACCAACCTCCCAGTTCTTTGACCACTTTGCTACCTGGCTTTCTCACTTCCTGTCTTCTAATCTTCCATGCCTAATTCTCGGGGACTTCAACATTCCCATTGATGATCCTTCTGCCCCTGCTGCCTCCAAACTTCTTTCACTCACGTCCTCCCTTGGACTCACACAATCCTCCCTCCTCCCTACCCACCGCGATGGTCACGCTATTGACCTTGTCTTTTCCAACCTTTGCTCCATTTCTGAGTTCAACTGTCGCCCTTTCCCCATCTCTGACCACCACCTTCTCTCTTTCAACCTATCTGGACTTCCTAAACACCCTGCTCCCCCACCCCGCACACACACTCGCAGAAATCTACATGCTGTGGACCCCCATCAATTCTCCAACTTACTTCACCACCTCCCTCACACCTCATCCTTCACCTGCCCTGATGCTGCCACTAATCACTACAAGACTACGTTTATCTCTGCTCTAGACACTCTTGCTCCTCTTCGACTCTGTAAGGCCCCACACCGCCAGCTTCAGCCCTGGCACACCCTCCAGACTCGCTACCTGCAAAGATGCTCCCACACTGCAGAGCGTTCCTGGAGGAAATCCCGCTCTGAAGCTGATTTTGTTCACTTCAAGTTTATTCTCCGGTCATACACCTCTGCCCTCCACTTGGCCAAACAATCCTTCTTCTCATCTCTTATATCTACGCTGTCCTCCAACCCTTAACGGC
Source organism: Leptobrachium leishanense (assembly GCA_009667805.1). Lineage (NCBI taxonomy): Eukaryota > Metazoa > Chordata > Amphibia > Anura > Megophryidae > Leptobrachium > Leptobrachium leishanense. The sequence goes on along the minus strand of CM019065.1, from coordinate 69,108 downwards.
TCTGGTCCACCTTCAACACCCTCCTCTACCCACCTGCACCTCCCCCCACAGCTACCTTCAGCGCTCAAGACCTGGCAGACTACTTCCTCAGTAAAACTCTAACTATCAGAAGCAACATCCCAACACAAGATAGTTATCTGCCACCTCCACTCCCACAGATCCCCTCTGCCACCCTCTGCCGCTTCCTCCCAGCCACTGAGGAGGAAGTCAATTCCTTATTGTCCTCCTCACATCTCACCACGTGCCCGCTAGACCCCATTCCCTCACATCTAATTCCTCCCCTCTCCTCCTCCCTCACCCCTGCTCTCACACACATCTTCAACCTATCTCTCTCCACTGGCTCCTTCCCATCCGCCTTCAAACACGCGCTAGTTACCCCTTTACTAAAGAAACCATCCCTCGATCCCAACTCTCCATCCAACTACCGCCCTGTATCCCTGCTTCCCTTTACCTCTAAGCTCTTAGAAAAACTAGTCTTCAACCGCCTCTCCCTGTCCTCCAATTCCCTACTTGACCCCCTGTAATCTGGCTTCCGTCCCCTACACTCAACTGAAACTGCCACAAAAGTCACCAACGACCTCCTAACTGCTAAAAAACACGGCCACTATTCTATTCTCATCCTGCTTGACCTCTCGGCTGCTTTTGACACTGTTGACCACCCCCTCCTTCTACAGACCCTCAACTCTCTGGGTCTCGGTGACACTGCACTTGCTTGGGTTGACTCCTATTTATCCAACAGGTGCTTCTGTGTGTCCTTTGCTGGTAACTCCTCCTCTTCATTGCCTCTATCTGTTGGTGTACCTCAAGGCTCTGTCCTTGGTCCCCTGCTCTTTTCCATCTACACCTCCTCCCTGGGCAAAATCATCAACAGCTTTGGCTTTAATTACCACCTCTACTCTGATGACACTCAGATCTACCTCTCTACCCCTGATCTCTCTCCCCCTGTCCTTGTAAAAGTCAGTGACTGTTTATCTGGCATCTCCTCCTGGATGGCCTCCCACCACCTAAAGATCAACATGTCAAAACTGAACTCCTACTTATTCCTCCCTCCAATGCCTCCCCACCTCCTGACTTCTCTATCACGGTGGAGGGTATCACCATCTCCCCATCAAACCTAGTTCGCTGTCTTGGAGTTACACTTGACTCTGCTCTTTCCTTCATCCCCCACATCAAGTCTCTTTCCTCCTCCTGCCGATGCCAACTGCGTAATATTTCCAGAATTCGGCCATTTCTTACCGCTGTCACCACAAAACAACTCATACACGCCCTGGTAATCTCCCGACTCGACTATTGCAATAATCTCTTATCTGGCCTCCCTCTGTCCCGCCTCTCCCCCCTACAATCCATCCTGAACGCCTCCGCCAGGCTAATTCACCTCACCCGCCGCTCTGTCTCTGCCGCTCCCCTCTGCGAGTCCCTTCACTGGCTCCCCATCCACTGCAGAATTAAGTTCAAAATCCTTATCCTTACCTACAAAACCCTCACTAACTCAGCGCCCCACTACCTGTCCTCACTAATCACCAAATACACCCCAGCCCGCTCCCTAAGGTCAAACAGTGACCTGCGCCTAGCTTCTCCCCGCATCACCTCTTCCCATGATAGACTGCAGGATTTCTCATGCGCAGCCCCCACTCTCTGGAACGCTCTCCCTCGTACTGTCAGACTTTCCCCTAACTTCTCTTCCTTCAAACGCTCCCTTAAAACGTTCCTATTTAGGGAAGCCGACCACCCAACTCACTGACGCAACCATCAATCACTCTCACCTTACAGTCCTCTCCTCCTGTTTCCAACCCCAACCCTCCCAGATTGTGAGTTCCTACGGGAATAGGGCCCTCATCTCCTCCTGTACTGTTTGTCAAATGTTGTTCAATGTATTGTAACCCTGTCTATACTGTGAAAGGAAAAAGGGGGGTGAAGCGCCCACCAGAATGGTGTCTATCCCACTCGCTGAATGCTGTGTATGGGGGTTTCTCTAAATACCCGAGTAACAATTATGCAAACAGGAAAACAACACAGCGCTTTAAGAGACCTAGGTCCAAAAAAGACAGTGGGGTAGACACTCAATATGTCTGTAAACAGAAGTCGCTTGTCTTTAGGAGTGGATCTTCTCAAAAATGCAGATGAGGTGTGCACTGTAGGGAGGAAACACAAAAACAAGGGACCAAAATTGGGCAGTAAGTCAGCACCCAAGATGAGAGTAATGTATATTGATTATTAACTCACATTCTGTGGAGCCTACAACCGGCTCTTAGGAATAAGGCGAGCAGGGACTTTATATTAGGTGCCCATAGGACCTTCAAGCGACCTCTCTTGTGCTCCAGCAGATAGAGACTGTCTGCTTCCCAGGCTCCAGAGCTTTTTGTGATTGGTCACTGACCTTGAGTTATGGTCTCTAATCTATGACCTTTTTTTTACCTTTTATAGACCTCCTGTCTATACTGTGCCTATTGTACAGCGCTGCGGAATATGCTGGCGCTTTATAAATAAAGAATAATAATAAGAATAATAATTTGTCCCTTGCCCTGGGTTTGGCAAGTTTGTATGGCTAAAAGACGTGAATTTATTTGCCAGAAAATTGGCACTGGTGTTGGTGCATGATAAGAAATTTGAAAGACAGGCTAAGAGCCTGGGCGTTAATACTGACGATGTACCTCATTTGAGATCTCTTATGGATCCTCTTGGCGAACAGGAGGAGTTTACACATACTGATTACAACAAATTTGTCAACAAATCCACATATACTCCTTCCTTTTCAGATTTTTCCAATGTGGATATGTTCGTTCAACTGGTTACCAAGGAGATCATGCAACTAAAAGTGGGGGGTCTCACGAATCAATCTAATCTAACTAAATCTGAACAACTGGCTTTGCAGGAGTTAAATAAACATGATGACTTGATTGTCAAACCCTCGGATAAGGGTGGCAATATAGTATTAATGTCCAAAACCCTCTACTCTAATATGTGTTTAGAACATCTGAATGATCTTGATGGGTACAAGCCACTTCCGAATGATCCCACTATTATTTTTACAAGAGAATTGGACACGATCCTCTCTTAGGGGGTTTCCTTGGGTATCATTTCAGAACAAAATAAGAAATATCTACTACCTCAACGACCAACCATCCCTGCTCGTTACTGTCTGCCCAAAATCCACAAAAATCGATCCCATCCTCCTGGCCACCCTATTGTTTCGGGCAATAACTCTCTTACGGAAAGAGTGAGCCAGTTCATTGATGAACATCTACACCCTCTCGTGTTGAACACTCCCACATACATTAGAGACACTCAACATGCTTTAAAACGTCTCTCTACCAGCAGAATTTCATCCAGTGTGTCTCTAGTGAGCTTTGATGTTGTCTCCTTATACAATAATATTCCACATGATATAGGATTAGCCACCACCAAGTACTTCCTGGCCAAGGAACATTCTGCCACATTTGTAAATTACATACTCAAGTTACTCGAGTTTGTGTTAATACACAATTATTTCTTGTTTGAAGGAAAGTACTTCTTGCAGCTAAGGGGAATGGCTATGGGGACTGCCAGTGCCCCAAGCTACGCAATATTATATCTACCAAACTGGAAAGAGACATGCGTTTTTATACCCACCATGCTTCAATATACATTGAATGTTCAGACATGGTTTAGGTATATTGATGATGTGTTTTGTATTTGGGAAGGATCGGATACACTGCTCCATGAGTGGTTGAATGTACTTAATTCCAATAGCATTGGGCTGTCACTTACTATGGTCAAAGACCCTAACCACCTACAATTTCTGGACCTAACTATATCTAAGGGTCCGGATGGACAACTTATCACTGACTTACATTGCAAAGAGACCTCCTCCAATAATTTTTTAAACTGGCAAAGTCATCATCCAAAGCCTCAAAAGAAAGGGATCCCTATTGGCCAATATTTGCGAGCACGGAGAAATTGCTCAAATATTGAGGACTTCCAGAAGGAAGCCTCCAAATTAAGAATATGTTCCGTGAAAAGGGATATCCCAATCGCTGTTTGAAACTTGCATATAAGCGAGCGATAGAAGCGGATAGAGAAACACTACTCATTCCCAAACCTAAGAATGATAAGATACGAACAGTTAGGTTTGTAGCCACCTTCGATAAGGGATGGGGCCCTATTAAGAACATTTGCGGCAAATATTGGCCTCTATTACGCCTCGATAAATCGCTGGCGGAAATACTACCATCAGTACCTTCGTTTGTTGCCAGGAGGTCCAAGAATCTACGTGATATTTTGGTCCATAGTTATCCTAACCCGGCTCCAAGAATGGAAACATAGCTAGCCAAACCATTGGGCACTTTCAAATGTGGACATTGCACGGCCTGTGGCTTTGTTATGAAATCCAAAACTTTCAATAGCAACACTACTCAAAAAACGTACCTTATGAAACAATTCGCCAACTGTTCATCCACTATGGTGATATATTTAATCACGTGCACGTGTTCCAAACAATACGTGGGTAAAACATATCAGCAATGGTGCAGGCGTAGGCGCATTCTGCAACACATTGGCGGTGTCGACAATGAGACTGACACACCAATTTCCAGACATGTACATTGCCATCACAATGGCGACCCCTCGTGTCTCTCTTTTCAGGTTATAGAAAGAATAACCTTAGGCCCCAGGAAAGGTGATTTCGATCTAAGGCTTAGACAAAATGAAGCGAGGTGGATCTTTAGATTGAACACCAAATACCCTGCGGGTTTCAATGAAGAATTCAATTATACCTCATTCCTATAACTGCATATATTTTGCCATCATATAACTCTATTGGTAATTATCACGATTATGTCACTATATAGCCGTATTGGGGCTATCCTCTGAGTATACATTTCAACGTTTAATTATTACTGTATGCCAAGCATTGTTAACGTTTCTTTTACATCCGATTATTTATTCACATGGGAATTTATTTTTTATTTTTCATCAATTTTTGTTTCACACGTGATATGCTGTATACTTTTATACGTCATTGCTGTAATCCTGATATTTCCTTTACCGAGGGTATTCATCTATTTCATAGACCCTCTGGGTATATACAGTAATCAGTCCTACTAGGGATTTAGGTATTACAGAATACAATCAGATCTCCCAATGGTGTCATGCCCACATTGTGCTATATTACCGGGGTTATAGGGGAATTTTTTTTTTTTGTCGCTGCACAGACCTTGGTATAGGTTTGCCCCTAATAGTTATATTCTGATGATACGTGATCAGGGCAATACTATGTGCGGAGCACCAGATCGGCATTATGATTGAGACAGTATGACATTGGATAGCCATTTCAGGTCCTTCATACCCCCGAGTTAACGCTCTAGCCTGTCAAAATGATCATCCTGCTGTTTGCAATATATGTCTCCTTCAGGCTTGATCAATGGTTTACTCAAGCAAGGCTATAATTGGACCAATGTTTTCACATGACACCCGCGGACCAACCACAGCGGTCTATTCTTACAATGGTACGATTGGCCAAATTCTCCCATGTGACCGCCTGATTCCAGATGGCACAATCTTTAAAAGAGATCATATGTTTATTTGTCTTTCCACGTCCCTGAGGAGCAGACACAAGCGAAACGCTGCGTTGGGCGTGCTCTATTAACCCATTTAACCCATTTAAGGTTTTCCTCTCGTTGCAGGCCTGAGCTGGACGCATCTATATTTTATAGAGAACAATACCATTTAAGGCTAGGGTCAGACGAACGCATTTTTATGTTGTCTGTGAAAAAGTGCGTTCGAACGAATGGACGTATTTTTTCACGGAATACGCGATAGCGGTCATACGATGCGCATTTTCGTCCGTGATTTTGTACGGATCATCAATAAAACACTTTTTGTGTCTGGACGTTATGTTGGCCGGACATTAGCAGCGTCTGATGTCTCCAATTCACGCACACACGCCGCTAGCGGACACAGCGCACTCTGTACGTCAGTACTAGTGGTTTCACGTTCTCGAAAAAATGCGTTCATTTTCCACTTGCGTTGCGCAGCCGGACTTTGGTGCGACCATACTTCGTATATTGGCCGTCATTGCCCGGCATCTGCTGCTAGTGCGGCCGTGATTAAGTGCGCCAGAACGCGCGTTCGCACTGCCTCAGTCTGACCCTAGCCTAAGCACAATCTGTTTGGGCTATGACTGATTGCCCATAACCATTCAGCAACATTGTAGCATGTTTAATGTTGAGGTGGATTTTTAATCTCATGATTAGGGATGAGCTGTTCGGGTTCGGACGGTTCGGAGTTCGGCCCGATCTTTGGCAGTTCGAAAGTTTGCGAACTTCGAACTTTTTGGGTGTGTTCGGTTTGAGTTCGAAAAAAAAAGAAATTTTGAAAAAAGTATAGAAAAGGCTTAAAAAAAATACTAAAAAATCTAGAAATAAAGAGACTCTTTACTGCAGAATATTATAAGCAACGGTTTATTAGATATTGAATTAAAAACTAATGTATACGTGGAAAGATTCTCAACTCTAAATGACCTCTGTTCACAAACGGGCATAACACCAGGTGTTTTTAGTCTGGTAATCAATTTGATACATTGCACACTATACTGAGGTACTGAGGGGGTGGGGTGGTGTCTGCTTTTGATTGAGATTTGAGAATTAATTTCCCTCCTAAAACTTCCTAATATGCTGCATTTAACTGGTGTTTGAAAAAAATTCAAAATAACATCTAAAGCAATGTTATTTTTCACCTCGGGATTAGACATTCACAGGGTTATTCAGAGAAAGGTGAAACTCAGGAGAATGACTGAAGAGAAAATTCTAGGTCAAAATAGCCAAACCAGAAAAATTCTCCCATTTATCTCACTTTCCAAATTGGCTATTTGGTCTAGATTGTTCTCTTCTCTTGCCAGTTCTCCTGGCTTTCACCTCTCTCTCAGGGTTGGTCAGAGAAAGGTGAAAACCAGGAGAATGGCAGGAAAAAAGAACAATCTGGACCAAATAGCCGATTTGGAAAGTGAGATAAGGCTAGGGTCAGACTAACGCATTTTTCGCAGCGACCGTCAAAAAGTGCGTCCGAACGCATTGCCGTATTTTTTCACGGAATGCGCGAAAACGGTCATACGATGCGCATTTTTGGGCGTGATTTTTTACGGTGCGTGATTTTTTACGGATCCAAACCAGGAAACTTTGGGTGTCTGGACGTTATGTTGGCCGGACATGAGCAGGGTCTGACGTCTCCAAAATCACGCACACACGCCGCTAGTGGACGCAGCGCATTCTGTACGTTCGTACTAGCGGTTCTTGAAAAAATGCGTTCGTTTTCCACTTGCGTTGCGCAGCCAGACTTTCGTGCGACCGTACTTTGTATATTGGCCGTCATTGCCCGTCATTTGCTGCTAGTGCGGCCGTGATTAAGTGCGCCTAAACGCACGTTAAAAATTCGCTAGTCTGACCCTAGCCTAAATGGGAGAATTTTTCTGGTTTGGCTATTTTGACCTAGAATTTTCCATTCTCCAGTCATTCTCCTGCTCTTCACCGCTGTCTGAATAACCCTGACAGGGTTATTCAGAGAAAGGTGAAACTCAGGAGAATGACTGAAGAGAAAATTCTAGGTCAAAATAGCCAAACCAGAAAAATTCTCACTTTATCTCACTTTCCAAATCGGCTATTTGGTCTAGAATTTTCCATTCTCCAGTCATTCTGCTTTTCACCGCCAAAAAATCAGTAAACTTTTTCTGCGTGTCCGAAAATGTCTCCTCTTTTCATACAGACTGCCGCCCCAAGCAGTTGTTTATGGATAGATTAAAGGAAAAGCATTTACCGTCATTTGAAATGTCATTTTTTGGTTTTTACATATTTCTATACATCCTAGAAATCCACCACTTCACGGGCAGGTTATGGGGACCTCCTAGGCACGATATTTGAAGTAATTTTTCGTTTTTATTTTTAACCCTTATTTCATGGAAAACTCGCTGTTCCTTTAAAAACGTTTTTTTTAAAACTTTTTGTCCTTGTTTCCTGTCCCCCAGGGCACTACCCGGACCCCCATACACCTTTTATGGCAAATATCTAGCATATATGCCCTCTTGGAGGGCACTCTAAAAACCAAATTTTCAGCCCCATTGACTTGTATTGAGTTCGAGTTCGGGTTTGGATACGAACATTTGGGAAGTTCAGGTTCGGCTCCGAACCGAACTCAGGGAGTGTTCGGCTCATCCCTACTCATGATCCCCTGTATGTATTATATGAATTTTTGTGGGTGTGTATGTTTTTTCTCAGAAGTCCAATAAAGGTTTAGAATTTTAATCATTTGTTCCCACCTTCCTTTTGGGTTCTTTGGAATCCAATTCTTCCTTCATCATTAGGGCTAAGTCCTGCAAGTTTTTGGTGGACGATTGCTAGTAGTCAGAGGCTATAGTAAATATGTATACTGACATTGTGCAATTACAGGAGACGGAGCATGGTTCCAGGGCGTCCAGCCACAAGGAAAGAACACGTCATGGAGAAGAGGGAGAGCGGTCACCAAGGTTTGAGGACATGGAGCGACCGGGGAACAGCAGAGGAAGAACAAGCGGATCGCAGACGGGTGAATCGCAGACGGGTGAACGGGTGACGGCTGCAAAGAAGGGTAAGAGGAAAAGATTTGTTGATTCGAGTGACGTTTCAGACATGGATTCTAGCTCTGACTCTGAGGGGGGGAGAGGGGGGGAGAACAAGAAGCTGTTTAGGATGGTTAAGGAGATGTGTAAAAAACAGGCCAAGAGAAGCGGAGGGAACGACTCAGATGAGGGGGATAGCGGGTCTGACAGTGAGTGGGAGTCTGAGTTTCAGGGGACGCGGTTAATTCCATTGTCGTCACATTTAAAGCCTAAGGCAATCAGAAAGGTGCAGGAAGGGAGATACTTGGATTTATTTACCATTACGAGGGAGGCCGTGGCAGCTAGGGGGAGGGGAGCAGTCTAGGAAAAGGGGATCATTTATGGAATGGGTGAAGGGGTTCGCAGTTTATGCAGAATGTTTTTTGGGGAAACATCCCGGCCAGGTCAAAGGTATGTTGAGGTATTTGCATTTAATTACAGATTGTGCCACGACGTATGGGGGGTTTTCATGGAGGGATTACGATGAGGAGTTCAGGAGGGGTAGTGTCGGGACGGGGAAGAAGGGGAGGAAGGATTTCGGGGTTAAGGTCTTGGATACATGGTCCAGGCTGGTGAGGGTGTATGATGGACAGGGAGGGGGGGACAGGGGAGGAAGCAGGTCGGTGAAGAAGGACACAAGGGAATGCTGGGCGTTTAATGAGAAGCGGTGTGAGAAAGGTATGGCGTGTAGATACAAGCATATGTGTAGGTTTTGCGGGGGGGCGCACCCAGGAGTTGATTGTAGGCGGAAGGATGCGGGGAGGAATAATTCCTTTCGTCCCCCAGGTAAATGGGCAGGAGGGCATGCTGGGCCCAGCCAGAACACCGGTCCGGGTAGATGAGTTAGTGGAGGAGTTGAAAGGGTACCCGAAGGTGGAGGACAGGGAGGTACTGAGTAGCGGTTTTCGGGAGGGATTCAGGATACCGGTTATGGGGCATGTGATGGGGGGCAAGAGAGTAAAAAATTTGAAGTCAGCATATGAGCTACCAGAGGTCTTGAAGGAGAAGTTGGAGAAGGAGGTGTTACTAGGTAGAATGGCTGGTCCATTTGTAAAGTCGCCAATAGAGAAGCTGGTGATTTCGCCGCTGGGGGTTGTGCCTAAGAAGGAGAAATACAGGATGATCCAGCATTTGTCTTATCCGAGAGGGCAGTCTGTGAACGATGCTATAAGTCAGGAAGATGCTTCAGTTACTTACCAGTCTTTTGATCAGGCAGTGAGTTTGGTACATGAGGCTGGACGGGGGGGCCGAGTTGGCAAAGGTCGACATAGAATCGGCTTTCAGGCTGTTACCGTTGCATCCAGAGAGTTTTCGGTTGATGGGGTGTAAGTTCAATGGACAATTCTACATAGACAAATGTTTGCCCATGGGGTGTGCGATATCATGCGCTCACTTTGAAAGGTTTAGTACATTTTTGCACTGGTTGGTGGAGGAGAAAGCAGGATGTAAGAGTATGGTGCATTATTTGGATGACTTCATGATAGTGGGTGCCAAAGGGACAGGAGAATGTGGCAGGGTCATGGAGGTGCTGTTAAGGACGTTTGCCCAGCAAGGGGTCCCAGTGGCGGAGGACAAGTCAGAAGGGCCCTGTGTTAAGTTGACATTTTTGGGCATTGAGATTGATTCGGTGAACCAGCTATGCAGGTTGCCGGAAGATAAGGTTGAGAAACTGAGGTTGGCTATTCGGCAGGCAAAGGGAATGGAGAAAATCAAGCTTAGGGAGTTGCAGAAGCTGTTGGGTTTGTTGAATTTTGCATGTAGAGTGATTCCAGTAGGTAGGATATTCAAGAGGCGGATGGAAATTTGTACAAGGGGGGTTACCAAGCCGAATTTCAGGATCAGGTTGGGCCAGCAGGTTAAGGAGGATTTGGGAGTGTGGGATTTCTTCTTGAGTGATTTCAATGGAGTGAGAATCTGGGAGGAGAGGGTCACAGCGGAAGAGATACAACCTTTTACAGATGCCGCGGGAGCTTCTGGTTTTGGGGCATACTTGAGTGGAAGATGGTGTGCTGGGGAATGGCCGCAGGAGTGGATTCAGAGAGGTTGGGTTACAAATTTGGTGTTGCTGGAACTCTTTCCAATCATGGCAGCGATTCAGTTGTGGGGGAAGGAACTGGCGAATAAGAGCATTTTGTTTTGGTCAGATAACCAGGGTGTGGTCCAGGTGCTGAATAGCATGTCAGCATCATCTCCTCAGGTTATAGCCTATGTTAGGTACTTGGTGTTGTTATGTTTGCAGAACAATATAAACTTTAGGGCTAAACATATCCCGGGGGTGGAAAATGTGGTGGCGGATGCATTGTCTCGGTTTAAGTGGGACATTTTCCGTCGTTTGGCGCCAGAAGCGAATCTGCGAGGTGAAGGCTGCCCTTCGTTTCTTTGGCAGATTGGGAACAGATAGAGGTCATCAATGAGTTGGTGAGGAGATCGTTGACACCAAAGATGTGGGTATCGTACAGCAAACATTGGAAGGAGTGGAGCGAGTTTAGGAGGAGTCGGGAAGGGGGAGCAGATAGAGTGTTCTTAGAATAATTGCAGAATTTAAGGGGTAAGGGGATAAAGAAGGGATTACTAGGGAATATTTTAGCCAGTATTTCGTACTTCGCTCGGTTAAGGGAAGAGAAGGATGTTACTAAAAGATTTGTCATTAGGAAGATTTTGAGGGGATGGGGTACAATGGGGGACAGGTGTGGTGATAAGAGGGAGCCGATAACACAAGAGAGGCTGGTAGCTTTGGGGCTAATACTTAACAAGGTCTGTAAGGATGGTTATGAGGCCAAGCTGTTTAGGGCAGCTTTTGTTTTAGTTTTTTCAATGGCGTTAAGGATTGGGGAGCTGGTCACCTCAAGCAGACATTCCACCCAGTCAGGTTTAATGAGGGAGGACGTTAGAGTAACAGAGGGGGCAGTGTTGGTGTTAATAAGAAAATCAAAAACAGATAGAGAAGGAAAGGGGGTGTGGGTTGCTGCTAGGGCGCAGGCTGGGGAAGTCTGTCCATTGGGATGTGTGAGGGGATACTTGGAGGTGGCTCCGGCAACCGGACACATGTTTTTGAGACACAAGGATGGTACTAATTTATCGCAGCACCAATTCAAGAGGGTTTTGCGCAAGGCTGTTGAGAGTCTTGGTTGGAAGGGGAGATGCATTGCTCCACATTCGTTCAGAATAGGGGCAGCTACCACAGCAGCGGAACTGGGTTGCCCTACAGAGCAAATTAAAAAATTGGGCAGATGGAAATCACAGGCGTATAGGCGGTATGTGAGGCCTTTGGGGAAGTGAGGGGTGGGAGGGGTTGTCATATAAAGAGGGGGAAAAAAAAAAAAAAGGTTTGCCATTGGTTTTAAAATGGTGGTTAATATGTTTCATTTTTTGTTTCTTTTTTCCCAGGTCGGGCAATGAGAGTCTGGGTCCTGGGACACTCCTACGTGCACTGGGCGGCAAGTTATGCTGCGAGCACAAGGAAGGGAGTGAACCTGGGGTTCAGTCTCCAGGAAGTAGGGATTAGATGGGTAGGAAAGAGGGGTATGAGGTGGGATCAGTTGCTAGAGATAGCGCAGACGTCCAGGAGAAAATGGGGGAAGCTGGATATTATGATAATACATTTAGGGGGTAACGATATTGGCAGTATACCAGTTAAGGAACTGCAGGAGTTAGTTATGGAGACTTTTAGGTGGTTTGGGAGGGAGTGGCCAGATGTTAAGAATGTCTGGTCCAGCGCGATTTCTAGGTTGACATGGAGAAATTGTAGCAATCAGAGGGTGGGGGGTAGAAGTAAGAAAAAATTGAATCAGGCAGCGAAGAAGGCAGTAAAGGAAATAGGGGGAAGGATTTTGGAACACACAGACATAAGGACAATTAATGAGGAGTTGTTCCGGAGGGACGGGGTCCACCTATCGGAGGCCGGTAATGTCCTCTTCACTGAAGGCATCGAAGCCATGATAAGGAGTTTTTTGTAAGGTAAGCTGGAAAGGTCACGGGTTTTTATTTTGGTGGCAGTAAAAAGAGGGTCCTCGTTTTTGGTGGCGGTGAAATAGGCGGCCTGGCACGTGGAGGGCGATAGTGGGGGGAGGATCTGCAGGGTACGGGGTGAGTTGTGGTTTCATATGGCCAGGCTCAGGTGCCTTCCTGGTTTGCAGATCCTCTCGGCCTGCTATCTGCCATAAACATACACTGAGCAGACGTGTGGTCATCCTGCTTAGCCACGTGGGGCGCTATTTCTGGGCAATGCTTGTGGTGCATTGCAGTTGCCAGTGTTATCTGGCTGCCAGTGTTATCTGGCGTAGCGTATTTGGCATACGAGGATCGATAATAATAATTCTGCCTTAGAGGCAAAGAATTTGGCCTTAAGTAATAAAAGACGTGACCTTTTCAAAATGCCAATACTTTGTTGTGTTTTCATTTGCGGGAAAGGGAGAGGAGGGGGTAGGGGTGGGGGGGTAGTAGGTTTAAGAAGGTAATTTACATGGGAAAAAGTGTAAGAAGAGGATAAGGGTATAATTCTTAGTTCGAGAGAAAGACTGATTAGGAATGAAGGAGGTTTAAGAATTATCGCTGTATTGCACAAGATTTTCAAAGGAGGGAGTTTCCTTTATTCTAGGGGATAAGGCTTTGTTCTGTGAGCTGAAGCATGGCTCTTTGTGATTGGGTACAATGGGAAGATAAACAATGGAAAGGGAGGCTATAAGAGGCTGGGCGGGGGACATGTTTGGTATTGCAATAATTTTTCTTTTACTCCCACCCAACCCACCCTGTTTTGTTTTCTCTTTCATAGATGCTGGTTCGCTACAACATCGGAAAGGTCACGCAGCACAACCACCACGGATAGGGGCAATGGAGCGGTGATTCCACCACTCATGCAAGACCGCCCGTGGTTTCCCATATGGAAATATGCCATGTTGCATGAACCCGGATCACGGTTTATAAAGGCCATGTCTGGGGATTGTCTAAATATGGACATGGTTAGTCTACCTATTCCATCGAATTATACACCATGTTACATGAAGCCAGCCTGTGGTCTTTGAACGGCCAGGGTTGGGGGATTGTCTTTGATTAAAAGCATGGTTTACAGCAATTATTATCGATCAGATAGTATCCCAAGTAGCTTGAAGCCAGTTGGAGGTTTTACGGCCACAACGGGGTGGATTGCGCTTAAATTGGGTACTTTACCATGTGGCAGGAAGCCAGCTGGTGGTTTGAATGGCCACAGCTGGGGGATTGCGCTTAAGATGGACATGGTTTAGGTTAGGGAGGAGCGGTGAAATAGGCGGCCTGGCACGTGGAGGGCGATAGTGGGGGGAGGATCTGCAGGGTACGGGGTGAGTTGTGGTTTCATATGGCCAGGCTCAGGTGTCTTCCTGGTTTGCAGATCCTCTCGGCCTGCTATCTGCCATAAAAATACACTGAGCAGACGTGTGGTCATCCTGCTTAGCCACGTGGGGCGCTATTTCTGGGCAATGCTTGTGGTGCATTGCAGTTGCCAGTGTTATCTGGCTGCCAGTGTTATCTGGCGTAGCGTATTTGGCATACGAGGATCGATAATAATAACTCTGCCTTAGAGGCAAGGAATTTGGCCTTAAGTAATAAAAGACGTGACCTTTTCAAAATGCCAATACTTTGTTGTGTTTTCATTTGCGGGAAAGGGAGGGGAGGGGGTAGGGGTGGGGGGGTATTAGGTTTAAGAAGGTAACTTACATGGGAAAAAGTGTAAGAAGAGGATAAGGGTATAATTCTTAAGGCGAATCCCATAGGCTTCAATGTTAAAAATATTCCCGTTTTAATTCAATATCTAATAAACCGTTTATTATAATATTCTGCAGCAAAAAGTCTCGTTATTTATAGATTTTTTAGGATCTTTTAGCCATTTTTCCAGACTTTTTTGCAAAATTTTTTATCCAATTTTTTTTTTAAATCGTTTTATCTTTTTTCTGTAACAGCCCTTTTTATTACCAGTCATTGGATTTTATATGTAAATTCCAGACATTTTCGCTCAGTAGTTTCTTTGCAAACAGTGTTTCACTTTTCAAACATTCAAGTAAAAAGTTTTTTTTTTCACTCCATTCATCTGCGGTGTCGGGTTTTTCCGGCGGCTGCTCTGCGCTGTGATCTGCGGCTGCTCGGATTTCTCCGGCGTGTTCGGCGGGGTTATTCCTAATGTTTTTGCAGGTTTCCGTGTGCTTTCGCCGGGTTTTGCGGTGAGTGTTCGTCGGGTTTGCGGCGGCTTTTCCCTGCACTACGACAGCCCTGTGGTGCTTGCTGAACATATTGCAGGGTCGCCAAAATGGGCTAGCCAAATCGTAACAAATTGAAGAGATCGAAAAGTCACCGAACGTGCGTTGCCTTTTCGATTCTCTTTGAATAACCCTGCATATTTCACTGCTTTTGAACAGGCACCGTATATCACTGCTGCCGAACAGGCACTGTATTTCACTGATGTCGAACAAGCACCGTATTCCACTGCCGCCGAACAGACACCGTATTTCACTGGCAATTAACGCTGCCACTTTGTGGACATTTCAGCTCTTTTAGAATGACGCTGATAATGCTTTAATTATTTGGTACGAGGAAATGCAGTAAATTAAAAAAGAAAGTCCACGTATGACAATTCTGCTGAAATGTTCGGATTCTGATTATTCTAAATGTTAGACAATATGTGAGCGAGCGTCTTTTTATGGCTCGATAATTCCACGTCTGTCAGTTCCATTGAATAAATATTTGAAGCATCATAATCTGCCCATCGTGATGTAAACACTGGGTGCAGGTAATGCCGGAGACACTGGATACACCAATCATTTGCATGTATGTAAAACATTGTGCACAAGCTGGTACAGGAAAGTGCGTACTTTGTACGCAAAGCTGGAAATTACTGAACCATCAATTAGAAATGTTCTGCATCCAGGACAAGCTATTTCAGGAAACACCCATATTCTCCTTCTCTTTGCCAACACCCGGGAAAACAGGTTCCAACTGGCACAGCAAACCAAATATCTCAGGGATTAGAAGAGTTTGCAGGACCTGTATGGGGCATCTACATCTGAAGGACTGCATGAGGGATCTCCATCTGAAGGACCGTATGAGGGATCTCCGTATGAGGGATCTCCATCTGTAGGACCTGTACGTGGCATCTCCATCTGAAGGACCTGTATGAGGGATCTCCATCTGTAGGACCTGTACGAGGGATCTCTATCTGAAGTGCCTGTATAAGGGATCTCCATCTGAAGGACCTGTATGAGGGATCTCCATCTGTAGGACCTGTACGAGGGATCTCTATCTGAAGTGCCTGTATGAGGGATGTCCATCTGAAGGACCAGTATGAGGAATCTCCATCTGAAGGACCTGTAGAAACATAGAAACATAGAAACCAAACTGACCAAACTGGACTCATTCCTGGGAGAGAAGCGAAAGATAGCACCGTCAGAGCAATCAATCTAATCCAGGGTGCCTCTCATTCACCCACTGACCCACTCTTGTTGCTCTCCACAGACTGTGACAAGGCTTTTGACAGGGTCCGTTGGGATTTTCTGTTTCGCACACTAACCCATTGGGATTTGGGGATCATATGTTGATGTGGATTTGTGCCCTATATACTAACCCCTGTGCACGTGTTAATATTAATGGGGTCCTCTCTGACGCCTTCCCCGTAGCCAATGGGACTAGACAGGGGTGCCCTTTGTCCCCCCTCTTGTTCGCAATATCACTGGATCCATTTCTACAGGCCGTGCGCAGCGCTCCGGACATTGCGGGGTTGGAGATCGGGTCCTCAGAGCATCGTCTAGCGGCATACGCTGATGACTTGTTATTTTTTATCCGCTCACCGCTTATCTCTCTCCCTAACCTTCTGCGGTTATTTGCTGACTTCGGCGCCCTCAGTAACTTAAAACTGAACATTGTTATGGAAAGTTTGGTGTTTGCGCATAAAGTCCTGGTGCACTAGAAAGGTACACTTCAGTATTAAAGTGCACCCAGTACAAACAAATCCGTCACTATAAAAATACACGCTATATCTAGCTCTTTCTGTATAAGAACGAAGTACTTCTCTATCCCAGGAGGAATCAGACAGACACGCTGCTTCAAGCTGGAAAATCCTGTGGCCAAGTGAGCTGTGGCTCCTGGATTGTTTGATTTATTAGACAATCGCACACGCCCAATAGCCCCCTGGCTGTACAACAGAAAAGCCAGGGTGCCCAGTAATTACATTTACATATCAAAAGGACAGGGGCGTAGACCAGAATGACCGACCGGCCTCCTGGAGATGACTCATCCCTGAGCCATCTCCATGATCCCCGTCAACCATGTTAGTCCCCATCCCCCATCACTTGTCACTCGTCAATATGGACCCCATTCAGATACTGCTCAGAGTGATCAGTATCTGAGTGAAGATCAATCTACTTGTTCCTACGGGTTATTGACATATCTGCAGAGGACAAATACAGTTATCTCAACACGGTACCAGTGTTGAGACAAGGCTCAAATGTCTTAGAAGCAGGTATGTCTCTAAACCCAAAAGAAGGTTTTCATACTGACGGTTTTGCCGCTGGTTTGGATTTAAAACCACATTCAAATCCAACACAGGGAGACAGATGACAACTTATAAAACACGCACATCCTAGAATATAATGTCCACATAATAAAATTTCCACGACAGTCCCTCCTCTTTGTCATTTGCTCCCCAGTGTCCCTCGATGAATCTCGATTTTATTATTATTATTATTATTATTATTTTATAAAGCGCCGTAGGAACTCACAATCTAGGAGGGTTGGGGTTGGAAACAGGAGGAGAGGACTGTAAGGTGAGAGTGATTGATGGTTGCGTCAGTGAGTCGGGTGGTAGGCTTCCCTAAATAGGAATGTTTTCAGGGAGCGTTTGAAGGAAGAGAAGTTAGGGGAAAGTCTGACAGCACGAGGGAGAGCGTTCCAGAGAGTGGGGGCTGCGCGTGAGAAATCCTGCAGTCTATCATGGGAAGAGGTGATGCGGGGAGAAGCTAGGCGCAGGTCACTGTTTGACCTTAGGGAGCGGGCCGGGGTGTATTTGGTGATTAGTGAGGACAGGTAGTGGGGCGCTGAGTTAGTGAGGGTTTTGTAGGTAATCTCGATCTTCCTTGGAAAGAAACAGTTCCTCTTGTAAAGTTCTGAATGGAAAAAAAACATCAATACTAAACAGAGTGTGAAGATGTATCCCCAAGAGGAATAGAAACTGCAGTTCACAGCACTCTCCACCAGCGTGCTAGAATATAGACATATAAAAATAAATAGAACATGCAGTACAATACAACCTTATAGATGGTCAAATATTTTTGATGATACAGGATCTTCAAGGAAGTGCAAAACCTCTAGAATCAGAGCATACACAAGAACATAGCATAATACTGCCAAATATTTAATAAAACATAAAAACCACAAAAAGAAGCCACTCACAAAGTTAGTGGCACACGATGTATAAAAAGTGTGCAACAGCGCATATTTAAACAAGTCGTTCGAATAGTCACCACAGCCGGAAAGACATCGTCCTTAAAGCGTAGTTTCTGCAGGAGAGCCTGGCCAGGATACCACTCCGTGCTGAGAAGTCCAAATTCCAGGTGGACCCACAGTCCTTCAGAACGACCAATTGGGGAACCGAAGACCTGGAGCCATCCGAAATGAATGATGGACAATCCGACTCGCGGACGAATAATGGACGATCTGGCGGGCGAACGGACGAAAAATAGCGGAAACAAGCAAGTCAGTTCGACGCGTTTCATCCTCTGACTTATTCATGAACTGACTTGTCCGTCCGAATCTTCTCTCTTTTAAAGTCCACATTTCTTTAATTAGCAATCTAAAATACATTCATGTGTGGATACCGGAAATAATAAAAGATCCGAAACTTTGTGAGTGGCTTCTTTTTGTGGTTTTTATGTTTTATTAAATATTTGGCAGTATTATGCTATGTTCTTGTGTATGCTCTGATTCTAGAGGTTTTGCACTTCCTTGAAGATCCTGTATCATCAAAAATATTTGACCATCTATAAGGTTGTATTGTACTGCATGTTCTATTTTTTTCTATATGTCTATATTCTAGCACGCTGGTGGAGAGTGCTGTGAACTGCAGTTTCTATTCCTCTTGGGGATACATCTTCACACTCTGTTTAGTATTGATACGTTTTTCTCCACTGTGGAGTGTATTTCCCTTTTGATCCTACCATGGCTTATTGTAGACTGATGACGACAAATCTTAGAGAGTCTAGAAAACGACGTCTGGATAATACCTTTGCAGACAATTCTAGCCAAGTGGGGCATTATATACCCACTCAGCCCTCCCAGTTGTTTGTTAAATTGGAAAGATTGGCTGAAAAAGAAGTTAAAAAATGGTGGGAAATTGTTTTTTTGGAACAATATCTAAAAACACGCATTGTCCCTAGAGGCTTGAGGATCCAAAAAACACCAGCCTTTGGACTTGATAATAAAGAATTTATGGGTAAATGGTCTGACATTCTGGAGGAGTGTTCATTCCATTTAATGGAACTTTTGATTAATTTCCATAATGACACTATGAAAAGTATAGAAATTGAAACAAAAACCTTAGAAGAGGACATTAATAAGAACTTTGAGGATGAGACTATAGAAGAAAAAAATGTAGAATTACGAATCAAGATTGAGAAATTAGATGAGACAATAGTAGAGAATAAGAAGAAAAAAATGTCTAGAGATAAAATAGACTACACCTATGGTAAACCTTTTTTGGTTAATTTAAATAGAGGGTACCCAAGGTCACGTTCACGTAAAAGGGACCTCAGAACATAAAATAGAGAATATATTAATTCTCGTCCCTCTAAAATAAATGATATGAATATTCACAATGATAGAAAAAACACTTGGCAATCAAAAACTTTAAAAATAAAAAAAGATATCCATACTTCCAACAAATGGGATCATAATGAACAAGACCGTTATCACTACAAGTCCCACCTACAGGTTGGGCAGGGTGGGAAAACATACCCCCATAGAAACGAAAAAAGATATTGGAATGGTCAGGACCAAAATCCAGAAAATAGATATAATCAATATAGAGACAATAATCTAGAGCAAACGAAGAAAGGTTTTTTAGACCAGGGACCCCCCAAAAGCACCATGAAAAGGGGTTTTTGGCAGGACCGAAACAGATATTCCCCCTTACAGGACATGTCCTCCCCATTCAAGAGAAGGAGGCAGGACATGTAATTGAATGTAATCAGGACTTTATATCCAAGGAAAGGGAACTCCAACTGGGTATTTTCAATCTGTCTCATATAAACCTAAATAAATCAGAAATATCTTTACTTAATAAGGGTTTAAAATTTGCTCCCACTAAGGCACCCAATGAGTTTACCCTTTTTCTAGATCTAAAAAGATTTTTGAGAAAACTGGAAATTAAAAAATTCTTTTATAAAAAAGAAGAATCAATGAATGTAATGACATCAACTAATATGCCCTCTCTTTCTGAGGTTGATACACAACAAAAAGAATTTCTCCATACCAAATTTAAATGTAAGTCTAGTTTTTATCCGATTTGGGAGAAGACTAACAACATAAAGGTTTTTGGGGATATGCTAGAAGAAGAATTTAGAAAGATCAATATAAAAAAGAACCAAAATAAAACACGAATTCAGTTTAATTTAGATAGGAAGGAAAGGGAGGCCCTGAATGGACTCCAAGCCAAACACGATTTGGTGTTTAGGCAAGCTGACAAGGGAGGGGGGGGGGTGGTTATTCAAGATAGGATAGACTATCTAAAAGAAGCTGAGAGAATCTTGTCAGACGAAGAGACATATCAATTACTTAAACACAATCCCACTAAAGAATTTCTGGAAGAAATGGGAATTTTGCTTGATGGTGGTTTGTCTCAAGGCATACTAACTAAAGACGAGTTTAATTTTTTATACACCCCTTTTCCAAGACTGGCTATTCTCTATCATAATCCAAAAATCCATAAATCTGTAACATCTCCCCCGGGTCGCCCTATAATTAGCGGAATTGGGTCTTTGACAGCCAATCTATCGACAGCTTTTTACAAAAATATGTTCCACTAGCTCCATCTTACATTAAAGACTCAGGACACCTTATGGAAACTCTTCAAGATCTAGAGTGGAAAGAGACTTATATTTTAGTTAGTATGGATGTGACTTCTTTATAAACAGTTATACAGCATGAGAAAGGTCTGTTGGCCATAGATAAAAGAATAGAAGAGGATCCCACCATTGAAATTGAACAGAGGGTTTTTTGGGTGAGGCTATACGTTTTTGTCTCACTCATAACTTTTTTGGTTTTCAGGATAAATTTTATCTCCAGAAGACAGGATCAGCCATGGGTGCCAAGTTTGCCCCGGGATATGCTAACATCTTTGTTGCCCATTGGGAGCAGCAGGCCATTTGGGACAACAATCCATATGGGGCAAACTTGGCACTCTGGCGACGTTATATTGATGACGTTCTTTTGATTTGGGATGGTAATAGGGATGACCTTAAGGGGTTTTTTGATTTCGTAAATAACAACACTTTTGACCTCAAATTTACTATGGAGGTGGGTAATGAGACTCTCAACTTTCTGTATTTGAATATTTTTATTAAAGATAAAAAATTCTGCACTAGGACTTTCTTTAAACCTACAGATAAGAATCCCTATATAAATTATAATACCTGCCACCATAAAAAGTGGCTTCAAAATATACCTAAAAATCAGTTTGGACGAATTCGATGTAACTGTACGGAAATGCAAGATTTCATCACTCAAAGTAGAGAGCTTTCGGAAAAATTCCTTCTAAAACAATACCCTAAACCTTTAGTAGATAAGAGCTTGAAAGACATTGTGGATCTGGATAGATCAACTTTCTTCCAAAGGAACTCGGGAAGTTTAAAAGATCCCACTAAGTGGGACCTTGTTTTCTTTACTAAATTTAATGGCAGAAGTAAAGACATAGAGCTAGCTCTTTCTAAATGTTGGCCTATCCTCAAAAATGATCCAATTTTGTCTAAACACCTGCCGGCCTTTCCTCACGTCATCTATAGAAGAGCCAATACAGTCAAAAATACATTGGCCCCAAGTGCTTTACATTCTAATCAAAATAAAACTGAAAATATGGATAATAAAATTCACTTCCTGTCTGATAAACCTAAGGTTTTTTTTAAGTGTAGTGCCTGTTCTATGTGTAGAGAGCTTAAAACAAAAGTGGTTTCATTCAAAAGTACGAAAACAGGAAAGGAATACCATATTAAAGAATTCATTAATTGTAATACCACCAATGTAGTCTATTTACTCCAATGTGGTTGTGGGGCCCAATACATTGGGAAAACAAAAAGAAAACTAAAAGAACGTATCTATGAGCATTTTTATAACATCAGAAAACATAGTGATAAACACAGTGTACCCAGACATTGCTGTAAGTGCTCTAGTTTCAATTTTTCCACTTTTGTCTGGTTGGGCATTGAAAAAGTTAAACATAATTGGAGGGGTGGTGATGTTGCTAAAGCCCTTTCTTTAGCGGAAACTAAGTGGATATTTTATATGGACACTTTGAAACCGCCAGGCCTTAATGTTGATTTGGAGCTCCAATCCTTTATATGATGGCCTTAGTTTACTTTTTATATTTTGAGTCATGTAATAATTAATTTTTTGGACAATAATAATTTTTTTTTGGATCTAGTTGGTTTTCCACAGGGGGTTTTCTGTACCTCTAGTCCTTTCTTCCTTTTCTTGGTGCTTTTCTGGAGTATCATATAGGTCCTTGGTTTTTTATATTTTATATTTTTATACATTTTTTATTAAAATTAACCATTTCATTAATATATGGTTATGTACAATTATGGTTATGTTATACGTTATCAGCATACATGCACGTTTTAAATTTTGTCTCCATAGGTTCCTCTATTGTCATTTCTGGATCTATGTCAACAATGTTATGTTTTCATTTTCGCTTTATTTTGTTGTTTGTATGTTGCCCATACTTTCCATTGGGTTTGGGTCGATTATGCCCTTAGCCCTAATGGATTCTGAGTTTAGATGGCGTCATTTCCGATGCGCCCGTTCGGACGCATTTCCGATGCGTTTGTTCGGGGGAATTTCGGATCTTTTATTATTTCCGGTATCCACACATGAATGTATTTTAGATTGCTAATTAAAGAAATGTGGACTTTAAAAGAGAGAAGATTCGGACGGACAAGTCAGTTCATGAATAAGTCAGAGGACGAAACGCGTCGAACTGACTTGCTTGTTTCCGCTATTTTTCGTTCGTTCGCCCGCCGGATCGTCCATTATTCGTCCACGAGTCGGATCGTCCATCATTCATTTCGGATGGCTCCAGGTCTTCGGTTCCCCAATTGGTCGTTCTGAAGGACTGTGGTTCCACCTGGAATTTGGACTTCTCAGCACGGAGTGGTATCCTGGCCAGGCTCTCCTGCAGAAACTACGCTTTAAGGACGATGTCTTTCCGGCTGTGGTGACTATTCGAACGACTTGTTTAAATATGCGCTGTTGCACACTTTTTATACATTGTGTGCCACTAACTTTGTGAGTGGCTTCTTTTTGTGGTTTTTATGTTTTATTAAATATTTGGCAGTATTATGCTATGTTCTTGTGTATGCTCTGATTCTAGAGGTTTTGCACTTCCTTGAAGATCCTGTATCATCAAAAATATTTGTCCATCTATAAGGTTGTATTGTACTGCATGTTCTATTTTTTTCTATATGTAAAAAAAAACAAACAGATGATAGAAAACAACAGACAGTCCATCTTGACACGTAGAATCTTAACGCAAGTCTTAAAACAAATCTTGACACGCCGATTTTTGCAAATCTTAAAAACAAATCTTGACACGTGGATCATAAAGCAAGTCTAAAAACAAATCTTGACACGTGGATCATAAAGCAAGTCTAAAAACAAATCTTGACACGTGGAACTTGACACGCAGAATCTGCTTTAGGGGAGGTGACTCAGAGGGAGGACATGAGGTGGTGGGTTGCGTCGATTGTTGGTCGGTCTGAAATCCTCTGTGTCCGGTCCATGGGTTGGTCTTCAGGGCGTCTCATCTCGGCAACGAAAACGTAGTCATCTACTCTGGCTTTGGTAACTCGGTCGATTAGACAACAGGAACATTTCACTCCGGCATATAGAAGGAATAGAAACAGAAACACCATAAGTATATATACTCCCATTTCCTTTAGCCAGGATCCAACGGAAAACAAGAAATCCCCGAAGCTTCCCAAACCTTCAAAAGGATTCCAACCCTCACTGGCTATAGCTCTGGCTCTGCCTTGCAGGGAGCTAACCTTATCCATATGTGCTTTGACCATGTCATTGGTGTCCGTTATCCAGGTGCAACAGTCCTCACCTATGAATTCACAGAAACCCCCCTTGGACGCTAAAAGATAATCAAGAGCCATCTTTTCCTGCAATACCAGAGTCTTTATTTGTCGTTGTTCCTGGGTGATCTCCCTGACAGCTTCTACGGTTTCATTGAACATCTCGTCTACAATAGAGGAGAAATTGTTCAATCGCTTCATAAGCTCTATTCCCCATCCAGTCCACGTGGGGAACCATGCCCAAGCCTGATCGTGGCTAAAGAATAGTTCCCTACGAGCTCTCCCGGACATCTTGGCCTTCCTACGCACCATCAGATCCTCTCGATCGGCTGCGACGTAAGAAGCCGGAACAAGCTTCACTAAAGCACATGAACCTCTTGTATTAGGGGGAATTACCTTATAAGCGGCGGAACCGCACAGGAAATAATATGGGCCAGTCAGAACAGCACATGAGGAGTTCCTCTGCCGGTCTCGGGCACTCAGTAATAACTGAATAGACTGGGGGATCGCCCCCGCCGTCTGAACATCGCATCCTTCTTTCCATCAGATATAATCTGGTCTATGGGTGTTTCTAAAGATATCGGGGGTTTCATTAGTAAGGTTGATTGTTATACCTTTCTTACAACTGGAGGATCCCACAAATCTGTCACCGAAGCTGATGTTGAAGCATACCTGCGGGCCACCTAATTGCCCAGACACCCATACAGGATTGGCCAGCGAGGCGCAAGAGCCAGAGCTAATATTAAAACTATAACTGATGTTACCCTCTAGGAATGTATCGTTAAATTCTATCGACAAATGTCTCTGGGTGGTCTTGGCTAATTTCTCGTACTTCTTCATGCCAATGTGAACATTGTATATAGCATGAACGGCTGCCATTGCTGGAGTATAATGGCTAGGGGGAGCCATTATACTCCAGCAATGGCAGCCGTTCATGCTATATACAATGTTCACATTGGCATGAAGAAGTACGAGAAATTAGCCAAGACCACCCAGAGACATTTGTCGATAGAATTTAACAATACATTCCTAGAGGGTAACATCAGTTATAGTTTTAATATTAGCTCTGGCTCTTGCGCCTCGCTGGGGGTTTCGAGCACACCCAGCAGTTGGTCCTGTTTGCTGCCTTAGCTAGCTGGAGGTGCATTTTAAATAAAAGATTGGGATGTTTTTCATCGTTTCCCTCGCTAAAATAAATTAAGCTAAACAAGTAAACAAAAATGACACTTCTCATTCTTTGATGTAATTGAGCAGCTTCTTGCAGTGACTGGCGTGGACCCAGTTGTCTCGTCCTTCGAGCTTCAGAGAGGTTGGCGTCGTCAGCTGCACCTGGAATGGACCAAGATATCTCGTCTCTGGTCCCGTCCTCGGATGTTTCTTTAGCACGACCCAATCACCTGGTTGAATAGAATGGACACTGGTTATTGGGTTTGGGTCCGGGAGAGACTCCTGGACCCGGTGGACTTTTTGGAGCTCATCAAGGAAAAGCAATCATGATGGTCCTCAAAGTGTTTCCCTACTAGGTTGGAAAATAGATTAGAAGTTGAGGTTAGAATGGTTAGTAAAAGTTGGAAAATTTTGTTTTTTTTCCACACCATTATCTCCCCCCTTCTCTTCCTCCTTCATAACAGGAAGAAGAGACGCTGGGTTCAAAATGGTGCATCGTTTTTGGGTCAGTTTAGTGGGTGTTAGGAGAGCCACTTCGTACTTATCTGGTGCCCAAATTTTGGAATTTACCTCTGCCAGTACATCCAACTCCAGGAAACAGGTTGGTTCCGTTAGATATGGTAATGCTACCATAGCACTTAATCGTTATTCTGATAGTGCGCTACTTACCACAATGCCAGCTGGAGTGTACTCAATAATCGCCTGTATTTCTGATAAAATATCCGCTCCCAACAAATTAATGGGAACATTCATCCGATACCAGTACAGACCTGATGGCTTCCGTGTGCTGCCCTAGTCTACAATGGAGTGGTTTGGTGGTCTGTAGAGACACTGTGTGACCTGTGAGACCCACAGTGGGTATAGTCTCCCCAGATCTCAGAACAGTTCGGGCTGCACCGGTGTCAATGAGGCAAGGGAGGGGATATTTTAATTCCTCGATAAACAGGTTTATATGGCCTGACACCGGTTTGCCAGTGTGCTATGAAGAATCATAGCCCTGGCTGGCCATCCCCACGACCGAAGTCGTTGGGTCGTCTGGAATGAACTGCCACTTACCCTTGGGTCTGTTAGGACAGTTACGCTTTAAATGTCCTTCCTTTTTGCAGATGTGACAAGTCCTGGTTTTCCAGCGTTGTGTCTTTTTCCCACGATCTTGGTACGTTTGTTCTGCATCGGGGGCTTGTGACACAAGGACTTTGGATGTTTTATCCTGTTTCTTCCTATCCACCTCTCTCACTATAGCGGAGAGAGTGGATAGAATGGCAGGTATTGTCATTTCACTAAATTCGGGTCTGGCTAACAATAACCGGTCTCGAATTTTCGAATGGATGCCTTCTAAGAATTTGGCTCTTAGTAGGAGGTGAATAGCGGTTAACTTACCTCCGTCGGTTGGCACATCAGGACCAACTTCGGCTAGGATGGTTCTGATTTCCGAGGAAGCAAAAGGGACATGCCATACCACCCTCTCCCCTAACGTCCTTTCACCGTCGGCATTGGGAACACCCTCGTATTGTTGCACCCAGACTGGATAAGTACCAGGTTCAGAGACACAAGTGGGACCAGGTGTATACCTTGGAGGCTGTAGCTTCATTGGACTGCTGTGTCCTACCTTTCCCATGACCATCCCCATCTGGAAGCCATCCAATTAAGGGTAGATGGTAGGCACGGCTGAATCAAAAGCTCTTAGCGCAGCTATGCAATCCCCACGGTTCTTTAGTCTGGTCCCAATTCCCTTAGACTCACATAGCATCTGCAGATCCCCAGTTGGAAATGATTCGTAATTAACTGTAATTGGAGGAGGAAACGCCCCAGATGTGGCCGAGGGAGATGGATAGAGAGGGTTAGGTGGAGTTGTGGGAGCGAGAGGTATGGTAGCTGGAGAGAGCAGAGTAGAGGTTGTTACATTGGTGATGGCAGAAGCATCAGATGAAACTACAACAGATCCAGTGTTGGTGGATCCAGCCTGCCTTAGCAGAGTTAGCCCAGAAAGAGCCTCTTCCGCTTCCAGCATTGGATCACCAATCGCGGCTATCCCCTCTGGCCAGGTGTACATAATGCGGTTCTTCCGGACTGAAACCGCCTTCTGTATACCCTGCCGGTTTACCATAATAGACTTCTGAAGCCACAGCTGAGCTACATCTAAGGTCTTTGTCGTCCAGAGTCTGGGTTTAAACTCAGTTATGAATTTCTCCCATCTACAGGCGTCAAACGCCCTCCCCCGGGGGGATACTCCAAGCGGTACCCTTGGAGCATCTATGCAATTCTTTAAGGGGTTTCATGGCCTTCGCCCCAAAACTAGATTTCATGTGCTGCGCAGCCGTCTGACTATGGGAAGCCTCGCTTTCCTTCCCTTGCATGGACGGCACATTGCCCATGGCGATTCGAATTGGCTTATCGTCTCACCTCTGCGTCCAGGGAAACCCTGCACCAATTTAGGAGAGCACCGCCTGGTGTCGTCTTTCACGGTGGATTGTCAGATTATAATCACTATAGTCCTCCAACTAGAGACCCTAACCGAGGCGACGTGTAACTCTATGGCTTGTTGTCCCAACAGGTTGGGTATAGAACTATGCCCCAAACGATTAGTCAACAACCACAGATTACCCCCTTCCCGAATTATGTCTCTACCCCTCACAGTGTATGCCTACACAAGCGTATACGCTGTTCGTCCGTACACTGCGTCGCCAGACTAAACTGCACAGCACAATGACTATCCTCTTTATCTACAGAACAATGTGGCTTCTCTCAATACAGAAGTTAAATGGGGATAGCCTTCTTCTGTCTATTTGCTAGTTGTACGATGCCTCATTACAACACATGAATCACTGTCAGCAAATGAAGCTAACAAACCGTCTGAAACTACTCGCTGCGCAAAGCAACTATGAACCCATAAAAGCGTGTTATTCTCGCTTGCACAATCTGCCTATGGAAAGTAAATATAAAAAGACATTTTTTTTCCTTTTTTTTTTTTTTAAAAAAACAAATCTTTTTCTACTGTAATGCCAATAAAATCACCACTAAAAGGTACAAAAACTCTTAGTTAAACTTGGTCTTACTACCTAACAAAGCTCAGTACAAAGTAAAGATTTCACTTAAACTCAAAATTTAGTATAAAAACCGCAACCGCTTTACTGAAATCTGCTTCCTGTATAAAAATACAAAAATAGTTAAACCTGAGAACAAACAAAAATTTAACTACAAAAAAATGGTGGGTTGAGCTCCAACAAGATGGTGGGTTGAGCTTCAACAAGATGGTGGGTTGAGCTTCAACAAGATGGTGGGTTGAGCTTCAACAAGATGGTGGGTGAGCACATGGTGTCACACAAAGGATGACAAAATAGTGTCTCCAAAATCCAGCAATAAAAACCCAAATTAAACAAAACAGTTTATTCCTATTCCCTGTGCCCTACTCCTGAAAATTGGAGCAAGCAGCATAAAAATCCTTCACTTGCGGTCTCTACGAAGGAAATGCTGCCTTTACAAACCAAAACCACCTCTTACAAACATAAAAGTTGCAACAAAAACGATACCCTGTAATGATCACCCCACACGTCACAATCAACTTCAGATCCACCACTAAAAAGTTATTTCACACGGTGACCAGCACTATGAAAATAACCCAGTCACACTTTTAAAACATCCAGCAAACTCCATACATAAACCCCGTACAAAGACCCTCTTGGCTGTATTGACCAGGGATTTGCAAAATATAGACTCTATCCCCAGCCAATACCCCTATCCCTCTATGTACAGATATTAATCCCCTGTCCTTATACACAAAGAGTGAAAAAGCAAAAAGAAAGATTCTTTTGCTGGGCGCGGATTACAGCAACAGCTTGCAGAGAGACCAGATGCTGGTTCTAGGACAACAGAAATTTCAAAAACTGAAAAGAAAGTCTTACCAACTTCGCCGGCTTTTTCTGGTTGTCCAAAACCAAGAATCCAATCTCCCTCCCTTGGCAAGCTGCTCTGGAATCCACGTCAGCTCCTAATACAAGGCTCGCCAATTGTTATGGAAAGTTTGGTGTTTGCGCATAAAGTCCTGGTGCACTAGAAAGGTACACTTCAGTATTAAAGTGCGCCCAGTACAAACAAATCCGTCACTATAAAAATACACGCTATATCTAGCTCTTTCTGTATAAGAACGTAGTACTTCTCTATCCCAGGAGGAATCAGACAGACACGCTGCTTCAAGCTGGAAAATCCTGTAGCCAAGTGAGCTGTGGCTCCTGGATTGTTTGATTTATTAGACAATCGCACACGCCCAATAGCCCCCTGGCTGTACAACAGAAAAGCCAGGTTGCCCAGTAATTACATTTACATATCAAAAGGACAGGGGCGTAGACCAGAATGACCGACCGGCCTCCTGGAGATGACTCATCCCTGAGCCATCTCCATGATCCCCGTCAACCATGTTTGTCCCCATCCCCCGTCACTTGTCACTCGTCAATATGGACCCCATTCAGATACTGCTCAGAGTGATCAGTATCTGAGTGAAGATCAATCTACTTGTTCCTACGGGTTATTGACATATCTGCAGGGGACAAATACAGTTATCTCAACACGGTACCAGTGTTGAGACAAGGCTCAAATGTCTTAAAAGCAGGTATGTCTCTAAACCCAAAAGAAGGTTTTCATACTGACGGTTTTGCCGCTGGTTTGGATTTAAAACCACATTCAAATCCAACACAGGGAGACAGATGACAACTTATAAAACACGCACATCCTAGAATATAATGTCCACATAATAAAATTTCCATGACAACATGGACAAATCAGAAATCCTCCCAATCTCGGTCTCTGCTCCTCTGGCGCGTAACCTGCAAAACTCATTCCCCTTCAGATGGTGTCAGGGTCCTTTAAAATATTTGGGTACATATCTGTCTGGAAACCCAGGGGATCTGTACTCAGATAATTACGGGCCATTGTTACAGTCTGTGGAGACTGACCTTCGCTCATGGGATCTCCTGCACATAACTTGGTTCGGGCATATCAACGCCATCAAGATGTCCATCCTCCCTAAGATTCTGTATCTCTTCCAGACGATTCCCATTACCTTACCTAGGTCTTTCTTTCGCAACATAGACTGCCTGTTTCGGAAATACGTCTGGAATGGCCGCCCCCCACGGGTCAAACTCGGATTACTCACTACCCCGCGCTCTGCGGGAGGCATGTCTATGCCGCATGTTCAGCGGTATTACCATGCTTCACATCTACAGCAGATAGTGGAATGGGGAAATATGACGACGCCTAAAACATGGGTGGGGATTGAGAAACACTCTGCCGGTCCTGCTCTGGCTTCCGTGCCATGGGTGCCACCGCGAGCGATTCCCCTGCCTTCTACTGCCCTTCTCACCACACGTGCTACGCTACGTGTTTGGCGAACATTGCAGTCACAAACTAATATAGCCCCCTTCCCATCGCCATTAATGCCACTACAACATCTGCCGGTATTTTCCAGACATTTAATGCCCACTGCTCCTCTGGATAACCCACCTTCCCCCCTCCCGGGCCATTTTGTTGTGGACGGGCACAGGGCAGAGGCTGCACAACTGCCGTATCTTCAGCCTCTGGGCTTTATAGCCAAATTTCATTTGCATCGTCTACTACACTACCAACACGCACTTGCGCCGCTGGAGGCATACTGCAGGCAACCAACCACCTTTGAAACTATAATTAAAGGAGGCAAGACCCCCGCACACAGTATATCCCTCCTTTATAGTATGCTGCAGACACTACATACCCCCCCACTCTTTTCCGTACTAAATGGGAATCGTCCATCCAGATTGCTCTGACAGACGCTGAATGGCTTAAGGTGTATGAACTTGCGTGCTGCTGCACCACTTCCACTAGGATCCAGGAGGTGAATTATAAGATCCTGTACCGCTGGTATCGCACACCAGATAGGTTGCGACACATCACGGGAGGAGGTGGTGATCTATGCTGGCGATGCCAAGCACCCGGCGCTGACCATTTGCACATCTGGTGGTCATGCCCCTTGATTAAGCCGTTCTGGTCTCATGTACATGCCTACGTATGTATGGTGGTAGAACCACACCCACCTTTCCTTCCAGAACTGTATCTTCTACACCACACGTCCATTACCATCTCGGCTTACAAAAAGTCGGTCATGCCTGGTCTTATACATGCGGCCAGACTGACCATCCCCAGGTTTTGGAAACAGGCAGTTACGCCCCCTGTTGCTATGTGGCTAGATGAAGTGGAATTCATTCGTGGTGTAGACGAGATGGCGTCCCGAGCAGCTGATCGTTCTGAAATATATACTCGTAAATGGTTCTATTGGTTGACTGACGTACTACCGCACTCCCGCCGCAATCCATAGTTAGATAGTGACTTGGGCTGCTTGTCGGTGGATCGTCCACTGAACACCTGTATATACATTATGTCATTCTGCCTTGCTATGCCGTTACCCCTCCCTTTTCCCCTTTTCCTTTCAAATTACTTTGTTGTCTATTGCAAAAGGTATTACTGTTCACGCTCCTGTTATGTACCACTGCAAAACTTCTCTGTGATACCTGAAATTCACAATAAACTTGAATATGTTAAAAAAAAAAAGAAACATAGAAAATGTCGGCAGATAAGAACCTTTCGGCCCATCTAGTCGCCCAATTACATGGATACTTTACCTGGATTTATCTTTTGTTTAGGATAGCCTTATGCCTATCCCATGCCTGCTTAAATTCAATTACTGTTTTGGCCTCTACCACTTCAACTGGAAGACTGTTCCATGTATCCACCACCCTCTCAGTAAAATAATGCTTCCTGATGTTACTTTTAAACCTTTGCCCCTCTAATCTAAGACTATGTCCTCTTGTTTTGCTATTTTGTTTCCTTTTAAATATACTCCCTTCCTCTACCTTGTGGATTCCCTTTACGTATTTAAATGTTTCTATCATATCTCCTCTGTCTCGTCTTTTTTCCAAGCTATACATGTTAAGATCATTAAGCCTTTCCTGGTAACTTTTCTCCTTCAAGCCGTACACCATTTTAGTAGCCCTTCTCTGAACTCTCTCTAAGATGTCTATATCCTTCTGGAGATACAGTCTCCAGCAGAGCCGTAGCTAGCTCCTTTTGCACCCGAGGCAAAAACAGAAAATTGTGCCCCCCCACATAATTTTAAAAATCAGAGTCCCCGACCAGTGGCGCAGTGCTAAGCCCCTGGATGCTCCCCGCGACCAGAAGCAGTGGATCAGACCACCCTTTGTACCCTACATATATTGTGCACACTTAGTACATGTACAAATACAGTACACACAGAATACATGCACGTATAGCAAAAGAACATATAACATAATATACACCCCCCCAGAATAATATACACAGCACTGAGCCCCCAGACTATTTTCCCCAGTTCACATGGATATTATTGACCCCAGCTCATATGGGTATATATTGCCCCAGTTCACATGGATATGCCCCAGCTCATGGATATGCCCCCCAGCTCTCATGGATAATGCCCCAGCTCTCATGGATAATGCCCCAGGTCTCATGGATATAGCCCCAGCTCTCATGGATAATGCCCTAGGTCTCATGGATATGCCCCAGCTCTCATGGATAATGCCCCAGGTCTCATGGATATGCCCCAGCTCTCATGGATAATGCCCCAGTTCTCATGGATAATGCCCCAGGTCTCATGGATAATGCCCCAGGCCTCATGGATAATGCCCCAGGTCTCATGGATATGCCCCAGCTCTCATGGATAATGCCCCAGTTCTCATGGATAATGCCCCAGGTCTCATGGATAATGCCCCAGGCCTCATGGATAATGCCCCTGGTCTCATGGATAGTGCCCCCAGGTCTCATGGATAGTGCCCCCAGGTCTCATGGATAATGCCCCCAGGTCTCATGGATAGTGCCCCCCAGGTCTCATGGATATTGCCCCCAGGTCTCATGGATATTGCCCCCAGGTCTCATGGATATTGCCCCCAGGTCTCATGGATAGTGCCCCCCAGGTCTCATGGATAGTGCCCCCCAAGTCTCATGGATAGTGCCCCCAGGTCTCATGGATAGTGCCCCCCAGGTCTCATGGATATTGCCCCCAGGTCTCATGGATAGTGCCCCCCAGGTCTCATGGATATTGCCCCCAGGTCTCATGGATAATGCCCCCCAGGTCTCATGGATAGTGCCCCAGGTCTCATGGATATTGCCCCCAGGTCTCATGAATATTGCCCCAGGTCTCATGGATAGTGGCCCCAGGTCTCATGGATAGAGCCCCCCAGCTCTCATGGATATCGCCCCCCAGGTCTCCTGGATATTGCCCCCCAGGTCTCCTGGATATTGCCCCAGCTCACCTCTCCTTGCCAGCGGACGCTTGCTTCCTGCTTGAATGGCCGCTGACAGGAAGTGCAGCCGCTCGCACTTCCTGTCAGCGGCCGTTCAAGCAGGAAGCAAGCGGCCACCGGCAAACATTTCGGGCTGGGCGCTTCACAGCTGTGAAGGGGCACAGCCATGGCTCGAGACCTGCTGGAAAGCTGCGGGAATGCAGGTTCCCGCAACCTACTTTCCCGCAGCGTTCCCGCAGGACTCGAGCCATGGCTGCGCCCCTTCACAGCTGTGCCTGAGGCAGGCGCCTCACTCGCCTCGCCCTTCCTACGGCCCTGGTCTCCAGTACTACACACAGTACTCCAAGTGAGGTCTCACCAGTGCTCTGTACAGTGGCATGAGCACTTCCCTTTTCCTACTGTACGAGGGATCTCTATATGAAGTGCCTGTATGAGGGATCTCCATCTGTAGGAGATCAGGTTCAGTGGCATTAAGAGAATTGTGTAGGATTAGGATAGGAGGATTGTGGAGGATATGGTCCGAGGCAGATGGAGGGCTGTGGATAGTATAGGGTTAGATGGGTTATGATTATGAGGGATAGAGGGGTTAGCAAGTGTGACGGACAACTCGAGTCCCGCATAAACGTGACACTTGACATTATCTCACTGGTAGTGAACTGCAGGTCCAGCAGACACCTCAAGGTACAGCACCAGCAGACTCTACGAAGTCTTTGCCCTTGGAGTACTAAGTGATCTGACAGTTTACAGGTGGACATCTCGAGGCACCCTCTCTAAGGCCTGCAAACCTGGCCAAAGCTTAAAATGTGGACAGCATGTACATGCTAGCGCTTGAACCGCTTGCGCAAGCAATACGACAGACTGATGCGATTGAAGGGTTTTTGACTGGTCCCTCTACTTGTAAACTTAGTTTATTTGCCGAGGAAATTCTTCTGACGCTGAACAATCCCCACACCTCTCTACCCACCCTACACTCTATCCTGGACGAATACGGACGGCTCTCCTATCACAAGATTAATGTGCTTAAAACTCAGGCCCTACTGTATGCTATCCTAGACTTGGATCTATCTACTCTCAAATGGCACTTTTTTTATGACTGGCGCTCCTACTCCCTGACTTATCTAGGGGTTAAGTTGACTTTCACCACGCCTCGCCTTTTTGACCTCAATTATAAACCATTGCTCTCTCTTTCCTCTAGACCATTGTTGGCAAAGGGTGAAGTGGAGATATCTTGAGCAGGGAGAATACATGCAATTAAGATGATGCTCCTACCTAAACTGCTATATGTCTTTAGGGCTCTGTCATTACCAGCCCCCTTATCCTTCTTTACAGCCCTGCTCTCGATCGTCTCAAAATTTATTTGGCGAAGGAGGGAACCTTGTATTAAGCTGAATATCCTACACCAACCTATTGCGAAGGGAGGTCTGGGTTTGCCTAATCTGCTACTGTACTATAGGGCTGCACTGCTGGTAAATCTTGGTCGCCTTTTGACAACTATTACTCCCCCTCAGTGGCCTCCTTGATCCTGGCGTGTAAGTTACCCTATGACTTTGTGGAGATACTGTGGACGCCTAAATTCCAACGACGGAAGCTTGATAACCTCCCTGACATCCCCAAACCATTTTTATGTCTCTGGGACGCATCTTGCTCCATCTTGACTGTGACCCACCACCTCTCTTTGGCCTCCTTAATCTCAGTGTTTTCCTATCTGATCTCCGACATTGACCCGAGACCATGGTATCGGAAGTAGGGATGAGCCGAACACCCCCATGTTCGGTTCGCATTCGAACTCGAACAATTTCAAAAGTTCGAGTTCGAACTCGAACACGAACCGAACTCAATGCAAGTCAATGGGACTCAAAAGTTCGGTTTTTAGAGTACCCTCCAAGAGGGCATATATGCAAGATATTTGCCATAAAATGTGTATGGGGGTCCGGGTAGTGCCCTGGGGGACAGGAAACAAGGACAATTTTTTTTAAAAAAAAAACGTTTTTAAAGGGACAGTGAGTTTTCCATGAAATAAGGGTTAAAAATAAAAATGAAAAATTCCTTCAAATATCGTGTCTAGGAGGTCCCCATAACCTGCCCGTGAAGTGGCGGATTTCTAGGATGTATAGAAACATTTAAAAAACAAAATAACATTTCAAATGACGGTACACGGGTTTCCTTTAACCCCTTAGTGACCACGGACGTACCATGTACGTCACGGCCGCGGGACTTTTGAGCGCTGGAGCAGCTCCAGGGCCATTGCACACTGCCTGGGAGTCCAGGCATCCGTGCAATGGCGGTTAGAAGTGCCGGGGCCCCTTGTGATCGCTCCCCGGGAGCGATCAACATCCGGTTTCACCGGAAAGGTGCCCTGCACTTCTAGAGAGCGCTGGAAGCGATCCGATCGCTTCCAGCAGCTCCAGGGCCATTGCACGCTGCCTGGGAATACAGGCATCCGTGCAATGGCGGACAGAAGTGCCGGGGCCCCTTGTGATCGCTCCCCGGGAGCGATCAACATCCGGTTTGACCGGAAAGGTGCCCCGCACTTCTACAGAGTGCTGGAAGCGATCGGATCGCTTCCAGCAGCTCCAGGGCCATTGCACGCTGCCTGGGAGTCCAGGCATCCGTGCAATGGCGGCTAGAAGTGCCGGGGCCCCTTGTGATCGCTCCCCGGGAGCGATCAACATCCGGTTTCACCGGAAAGGTACCCTGCACTTCTAGAGAGCGCTGGAAGCGATCCGATCGCTTCCAGCAGCTCCAGGGCCATTGCACGCTGCCTGGGAGTCCAGGCATTCGTGCAATGGCGGTTAGAAGTGCCTGCGGGCCCTTGTGATCACTCCCCGGGAGCGATCAACATCCGGTTTCGCCGGAAAGGTGCCCCGCACATCTACAGAGCGCTGGAAGCGATCGGTATCGCTTCCAGCTGCTCTGAGTATATTGCAGGGATGCCTCGACATCGAGGCATCCTTGCAATATGGTTACCTGCCGTCGGTCCGTCTGTGATCGCTCCCCCCGAGCGATCACTTCCGTTAGCGGCAGGAAGTACTGAGTGCCACGAGGTATCATGGCACTCAGTACAAAAAAGATCACATAAGTGATCAGGTGCTCTGCTGGGTGCCTCGAGGGATCAAGGCACCCAGCAGACTAAAAAAAAGTGTAAAAAAGTGTAAAAAAAGTAAAATAAATAAATAAAAAGGTATAAAATAAAAGAAAACTGACAGCCAAGATGGCGCTGCCCTTCTAAGGGCAGGGTCATCTTGGGGCTGAGTGGGATGTTCCTAGCCTGCCTCATCAGAGAGGCAGGCTAGCAACATCCAATCAAAAGTTATAAAAAATAAAAATAAAATTCCTAATTTGTCAGGTCAGGTCAATATTTTGTAAATATTGGCTGTGACCTCTGTGATTCTCCCTCCCTCTCCTCACTTGTGTTTTGGTGAGCGAGAGAGAGAGATCAGATTTGACAGGTTAGAGATTTTAGGTAGATTTAGGCTAGGGTCAGACTAACGCATTTTTCGCGTTGTCCGTGAAAAAGTGCGTTCGAACGAATGGACGTATTGTTTCACGGAATACGCGATAGCGGTCATACGATGCGCATTTTCGTCCGTGATTTTGTACGGATCATCAATAAAACACTTTTTGCATCTGGACGTGATGTTGGCCGGACATTAGCAGCGTCTGACCTCTCCTAATCACGCACACACGCCGCTATGCGGCTGCAGCGCACTCTGTACGTCAGAACTAGCGGTTTGACGTTCTCGAAAAAATGCGTTTGTTTGCCACTTTCGTGCGGCCGCTCTTCGTATGCTGCCCGGCATTGGACGTCATTTATTTATTTATTTATTTATTTATAAAGGATTTTACCAGGAAGGATACATTGAGATTTCTCTCTTTTTCAAGTATGTCCTGGGTTCGAGAACATTGAGTGGTTACAGAAATATAAAGTAGTAAAATGCAAGATATTAACACAAGACCAAATACACAGATTAACAGAAAAATAAATATGGAGGAAATAAAGTCATTATGTTACATGTTTACAGGTGCATTTCGTATTGAGGTATGCTAATAGGGAGCTCTTAAGGGACTTTGGACTGGGGGAAGATTTGACGGCGTCTGGGAGGTTATTCCATATTTGCGGTGCTCTGTAGGAAAATGAGGATCGAGCCATTTTCTTTTTGTATGGCGGTATTGCAAGTAAGGTGCTGGTCCTGGATCTGAGGTTATAGGATGAGGGAACTGCCGGGGGAAGCAGCATATTCAGGTAGGGTGGTAGCTTCCCAGAAAAGCTCTTAAACACCAGGTTGGAAAGGTGAAGGGTGCGTCTAGAGTCCAGCGATGGCCAGTTTAGTTCTTTTAACATGTCACAATGGTGGGTCAGGTAGTTACATTGTAGCACAAAGCGACAGAAGGAGTTATACAATGTAGTAAGTTTCTGGAGGTGTGTTTGCGGGGCAGCTGCATACACTACATCTCCGTATTCAATGGCTGGCATAAGTATTTGTTGTACAATCTGCTTTGTTACCGCGGGGCTCAGGCAGGATTTGTTTCTGTACAGGGCACCTAGTTTGGGGTAAAGTTTAGATGAGAGTTTTTCGATGTGGGGGCCAAAAGATAGATTTGGGTCTAACCACATACCTAGGTATTTGAGAGAGGTGACTGTGGTCAGTGTGCCATTTGATTTTGTCCCAACACATAGATGGGGTGTTTGCAATTTGTGTAGTTTAGGTGCGGTTCCAAAGAGCATTGTAACCATTTTGTCAGTATTTAGAAAAAGTTGAGCATTTGCTGCTAGCACGGCCGCGATTAAGTGCGGCTAAATAGCATGTTAATACTGCGCTCGTCTGACCCTAGCCTTAGTGAGATTAGAAAAATTAAGGCAGATTTAGAGAGATTTTAGGGAGATTTAGAAGAATTGAGGCAGGTTTAGAGGGATTTAGAGAGATTTAGGTGTTTATTTGTATTTTCTTGTGAAACCCAACGGTTCTTCTAAGAACCCACAATCCGTTTATACTGTATATATAATAATTATAAAATGTTATAATCTATTATATATAATGTCTGAGCGGGTGTACAGCGCCGAGGAGGCATATGCCATCCTGGCGTCAGAATCTGAGGCATCTGCGTCGGACTCCGACCCAGATTTTGACCCCGCTAACTGCTCAGAGACATCGCTAGATATATCATCTACGCTGGCTGATGTATCTCCTAGTAATGTTTCTGATGCAGATCCTGGGCCACCACCTGCCAGCAGGAGACGCACAGCTCCAGCAGCTAAGGAGTGGGTAGTGCCTCATCGCCAGAGGCCAGATATCCCTCCTTTCAAGGCAAATCCTGGCATCAATATTGATGTTGCAGGATTTACTGGCACACAGTTTTTGCAGGTGTTTATGGGGGATGATTTGTTGGGCCACATTGTTGCCCAATCAAATCTGTATGCCCATCAGCATTGTGCTGCGAAGCCAGACTCCTACTTGGCAAGGCAGCAATGGACCCCGCTAGATGTGCCAGAATTTCTGAAATTCTGGGCACTTACTATGCTGATGGGCATCATAAAGAAGCCCTCAATTCGCTTCTACTGGAGCAGTAGCCCCATCTGCTTTACCCCCATTTACCCCCAATCAATGTCACGTAAAAGGTATGAAAACATTTTGCGTTTCATGCACTTCAGTGACAACAGCCTGTGCCCTCCTAGAGAGCATCCCCAGTTTGACAGGCTGTATAAAATCCGCCCCCTGATTACCCACTTCGCCGCCAGGTTTGCAGAGGCTTATACACCTGGAAGGAATATCTGCGTGGATGAATCCCTAGTGAAATACAAGGGAAGGCTGGGATTCAAGCAGTATATTCCTTCCAAACGCTCCAGGTATGGAGTGAAGGTGTATAAGCTCTGTGACAGCGAGAGTGGGTTTACTCAAGTCTTCCGGGTGTACGAGGGAAAGGATAGTAGCCTTGACCCTCCAGGTTGCCCAGAACACATGGGAACCAGTGGCAAGATTGTGTGGGACCTACGTTTTCCCCTGATGAACAAAGGGTACCACTTGTATGTTGATAATTTTTATACGAGTGTCCCTATGTTAAAGCTGCTGTATTGTTTTGATACAGCAGCATGCGGTACTGTCCGCAAGAACCGCGTAGGTTTCCCAGCACAGCTTGTCTGCACCCGGCTAAAAAGGGGGGAGACCTCAGCTCTGCGCCAAGAGGAGCTGTTGGCGGTCAAGTACAGAGACAAGAAGGATGTATACCTTCTATCCACCATCCACACTGAGAGGTCTGTGGAGGTCTCTGTATGTGGCAGAGCTGAGCGCATCAGGAAGCCAGTGTGCATCAAAGCCTATAACCGGCATATGGGTGGGGTTGATCTGGCAGATCAGCTACTCCAGCCCTACCAGATTATGCGGAAGTCAAGGGCCTGGTACAAAAAGGTTGCAATTTACCTGATGCAAATTGCAACACACAATGCAAAAAGGCAAAGCCCGGAGTGACGCTGTCCTTTTTACAGTTTCAGCTCCAGGTCATTTCGGGGTTTTGTACCAGGATGCACCTGCTCCCCGGGCGGTGATGGGGGACAGAGTTGGGGCTACACATTTTATTTATAAAATCCCCCCTACTGAGGGCAAACAGAAACCCCAAAAAAGATGCAGGGTTTGTTTCAAGAGGGGGCAGAGGAGAGACACAATCTTTTACTGCCCAGAATGCCCTGGACAACCCGGTCTGTGTCTTGGGGACTGTTTCAAGATGTATCACACTGTGCGTGATCTGTGATTTTTTTTTTCTTTCTATTTTTTTCTTACAGTCTAGTTAGTTCAGTTCAGTTTAGTTTTTTTTTTCTTTTAATGCACCAGACTTTTACATTTTATTCCTACATTTTTATGTTCTACAATTGGTGCTGTATTTTGCCAAAATCTTTGCACACCTATGCATGGGGGGCATGGGTGTACTCAGGAGGCCTTGCAGAAAACAACCTGGAGAGTTTTCATGCAGTAACAAACATCAGTGTCTCCTAAATCACAGACTAAATCTAATGTGAGCGTAAAAATAAAAAATGGAAAAATTACCGCCACACACCTTCTCAAATGTTTTGGGCTAAAACCGTTGCATCCATGGCATCAAAGCACTCCATATGCAATACCTTGGGGTGTCAACATAACAAATATAAATAATTTTGTGGCAATAATTCAAACTGGGGTATGCGGTAGACCCAAAACCAAAGATAGGCCTATCTGAAGAAATAATCTCAATTTCAACTCCAATGACAAAGTCATAAAAATTGTATTTGAACCTTCCCAAAATCCTGGCAAACCTATGCATGGGGGGCATGGGTGTACTCAGGAGACCTTGCAGAAAACAACCTGGAGAGTTTTCATGCAGTAACCAACAACAGTGTCTCCTAAATCACAGTACAAAACTGATGTTGGTGTGAAAATGAAAAATGACCACCAAACAGTATCCAATTTGTTTGGAGCAAACGGTTGCATCCATGGCATAAAAACACTCCATTTACAATACTTTGGGGTGTTAGCTTACCAAATATATGCACGTTCATAAAATTGGGGTATGTAAAAAGGCCCCTAAAAAGAAGATAAGCAAAAAAGATATGTCAAATTAGAAAAATGACAAGCACATGTCAAAAGATTGGCGTAGCACCCCAAAAACAACAGAACAAATCTATATATGGGTGGTATCAATTTACTCAGAAGATGTTGCTGAACATATTTTGGGGTGTTTTGTGGCAGTAACCCATAACTGGATTTGACAATTCATGCCTAAAGTATAATGTGTGTGAAAAAATAACACAAAAAGTGACTACCTGAAAGTTTGACAAAGAGCTAGTGCATGGAAAGTGTTAAAATACAACTCTTTGAAGTACCCTAGGGTGTGCCCTTTCTAAAAATATATGGTTTGATGGGGGTAAAGTACTTTGGTCGGCTTCAAAAATGTCCCAAATAGGACATGGGTGAATGATGACGAAATGTGAAAATTCCAAGTTGGAAAACTGAAATGCGCACCCCCCAAATAAGGCCTATTAGCCCCCAAATAACACGACATACCTATATATGGGTGGTATCAATTTACTCAGAAGATGTTGCTGAACATATTTTGGGGTGTTTTTTGGCAGTAACTCATAACTGGATTTGACAATTCATGCCTAAAGTACAATGTGTGTGAAAAAATAACACAAAAAGTGACTACCTGAAAGTTTGACAAAGAGCTAGTGCATGGAAAATGTTAAAATACAACTCTTTGAAGTACCCTAGGGTGTGCCCTTTCTAAAAATATATGGTTTGATGGGGATAAATTACTTTGGCCGGCTTCAAAAATGTCCCAAATAGGACATGGGTGCATGATGACGAAATGTGAAAATTCCAAGTTGGAAAACTGAAATGCGCACCCCCCAAATAAGGCCTATTAGCCCCCAAATAACCAGACACACCTATACATGGGTGGTATCAATTTACTCAGAAGATGTTGCTGAACATATTTTGGGGTTTTTTTTTGGCAGTAACCCATAACTGGATTTGACAATTCATGCCTAAAGTACAATGTGTGTGAAAAATAACACAAAAAGTGACTACCTGAAAGTTTGACAAAGAGCTAGTGCATGGAAAGTGTTAAAATACAACTCTTTGAAGTACCCTAGGGTGTGTCCTTTCTAAAAATATATGGTTTGATGGGGGTAAATTACTTTGTCCGGCTTCAAAAATGTCCCAAATAGGACATGGGTGCATGATGACAAAATTGGGCCTTTAGTGTAGGCAACAGTGCCGTCACACCGTAACCCCTCTGTGGTATTGTGGAAGAGTGCAGGGTTGGACCCTGCGGTTCAAAAAATTAAAATGATATAAATCTGGTATTGGTGTCAGTGCACCCAAATAATGTGTCTTTCATGGCAGCAAGTGCCTTCACACCGTAGCCCTTTTGTGGTATTGTGGAAGAATTCAGTGGTGGAGGTTTTGTGAATGCAGAAGAGATCCCCATTCTATTCCGTTACGTCAGCATTAGGGGATTGATAGCTGCTGATCCAGGACTGATTCATTTTTCTAAATGTCAGCCGGTCTACAAAGTCGGTGGACAGACGCACTCTTTTGTCTGTGACAAAAACCTCCAGCGGCACTGAACGTCCTTTCAGAAAGCACGCTGGATGAAGGGCAACATAGTAGCTGCATAGCATATTGTCTAAGTTCTGGCCAATGATCCAATCTCAACACCCAGTAAGCCAGTGGATCATCTGCTGGAAAGATATCCAGGTCTGCCCTTGCCCCTAGGTAGTCCTGCACCATACGGTGAAGACGCTGGCAATGGGTACCTACATTTGACGTCCCTGGGCGTCGTGGACTAAAATTTTTTAAAAAGGCATCAGTCAAGTGGCCCGACCTTCAACTCTATTCCTCTGATCATCCGCAGCCTCAGTAGCACCTGTGTCATCACTTGGTAACCTACCAGTGCCTGGAAAGGTGTTACACAAGTGTCGCTCTAGAGCGTCCTCAAGTTTTTTCATCCTGTCCTCCCTCTGTGCGGGCAGGATGAGCTCTGCAACTTTACCCTTGTATCGTGGATCAAGAAGGCTTGCCAACCAGTAATGATCCCTCTCCTTGATAGCACGAATCCTGGGGTCCTTTACCACGTTTTTTAGGATAAGGGAACCCATGCAGCGTAGGTTGGAGGTGGCATTAGCTTCCGAGTCTTCCTGGTCAGTGAGGAGGATGACCCCATCGTGCACTTTCTCCTCCCAGCCACGTACTAGTCCTTCGGTTTCTGGGCACACAAAACCCTCCCTTGAGGAATCCCCACCTTCAATGCCCCCACTTCTTAAATATTCCTCCTCCTCCTCCTCATCCTCCTCCTGTCTGATCTGAGGAGGAACCGCAGGAATGCTGTCTGCGGAAAGACTGGGGCCTTCAGAGCTAGGGAAGGCCTCCTGTTCCCCCCGCTGCTCTGCCTCTAGAGCCACATCTATAATTCCCTGCAGAGTGTGCTCCAGCGGGAACACTAAAGGAATTGTGTCACTGATGCATGCACTGTCCCTGCTCACCATCCTCGTTGCCTCCTCAAATGGTGAAAGTACAGTGCATGCATCCTTGATAATCAGCCACTGCGGGGGGAGGGAACCAAGTTGACCTGAACCTGTCCTTGTGCCATACTCACACAGGTACTCGTTGATGGCCCTCTGCTGCTTGTGCAGACGCTGCAGCATTGCTAATGTCGAGTTCCACCTGGTGGGCATGTCACAGATCAGACGGTTTGTGGGAAGGTGGAATTCTCTTTGAATTTCTGCCAGGCGAACAC
Organism: Leptobrachium leishanense; assembly: GCA_009667805.1. Taxonomy (NCBI): domain Eukaryota; kingdom Metazoa; phylum Chordata; class Amphibia; order Anura; family Megophryidae; genus Leptobrachium; species Leptobrachium leishanense. Next base: position 25,465 of record CM019065.1, on the reverse strand, counting down.
TTGCTGGGAATGACCATCTGAAGTGGCTGCAGACTTTTCTGGCCTGGCTGAGAAGCTCTGCCAGCCTTGGGTACCTGGTTAGGAAACGCTGTACCACCAGATTTAGGACATGTGCTAGACATGGTACATGCATCAACTTACCCAGGCATAGGGCGGAGAGAAGGTTGCTGCCATTATCACAGACAGATTATTCCCAGCTGAAGCTGGCGTGCTGTTAACCATCTCTGCACCTGCCCCTGCAGAGCTGACAGAATTTCTGGCCCAGTGTGGCTCCTGTCCCCTAAAAAAAAACAGCTCAAGCACAGTATGGCATCTTTTTGCTTGAGCCATTGCGTAGCCCCTGCCACTTAAACTCTGTTTAACTGCCACTTCGCCAGAGACAGAGAAGGAGGAGGAGGAAGAGGGAAAGGTGGTGGTGGAGCAGACAGACCTCATACAAGCAGCTTTCTGGAGGCGTGGTGGATGAACAAGCTCCAGCACAGAGCCCCGTCTTGGATCCCTCCCAGCTGCAATCAGAGTTACCCAGTGTGCCGTGAAGGAGATGTAACGACCCTGTCCATGCTTGCTGGACCACGTGTCTAAAGTCACATGCACCTTGCTGCTGACTGCCTTTCCCAATGACTGGATAACATTGTCTTCCACGTGCTGGTATAGTGCTGGAATGGCCTTCCGTGAAAAGGAATGGCATTTTGGAACCTGCCACTGTGGTACAGCACATTCAGCAAATTCACGAAAGGGAGCAGAGTCCACCAGTTGGAAAGGCAGCAGCTGCAATGGAAGTAATTTTGCTAAACTGGCATTTAAACGCTGTGCTTGGGGGTGGTTGGGACTATATTTTTTCTTACGCTGCAGCAGCTGGGGCAATGTAATCTGACTGCGTAAATCTTCAGCTGATGGGATGCTGTCACATTGTGAGGAAGGACCTGGTACATCCATTACTGTAGCATCATCCCTGTCAGTGGAGGTTGGAGTCAATGACATGGCAGGACTTATAGTGGGGGTAGAGACAGGTGAAGAGGACCTACGCAAAGTTTTGTGCCAACGGGATGCATGGCAGGTGGTCATGTGTCGCCTCAAGCACGTGGTACCCAAGCATCCGGTGTCTTTCCCACGCTTGAGCCTCATCTGACATAGATTACAAATATCAACGGTGCGGTCTGCTGCACATTTCATAAAGAACTCCCAGACAGCAGAGTTCCTGGATGTGTGCTTTGAGACAACAGTGCTCTGCACCTGAGCAGCTCTGACATCTGATGCCTTGGACTGGCTAGTGCTACGGTTGGTCATAGAGGATGTTGTGTCTCGTGTTTGCTGTGCCTCCTCCTCCTCCTCACTTGACTCCTCTGTTCGATCTAGCACCCAGGTGGAGTCAGTGACCTCATCATCATTGTCATCACTCCTTTTCTCGTCGTCACTGGAGCCAACTTGGCAGTATGCTGCAGCTGCTGGGGCAACATGAGTGCCAGTTATTTGTGTGTCACTGACACCCTCTTCCTCTAGTTTAATTATATTTCCTTCCTCAACCTCAGAGATTGAATCAGAGCACTGTAGTTGCTGCGCATCCTCAAGCAGCATGTCACTGTCATTGTAGTCAAACAATTCAGCTGACTCCTCCGTGTGATAGTGAGGCTACGGCAGGAGTAGCTGTGGACATGGAGGCTGCATTAGATGCTTTGGCAGCTGAGGTGGACTGTAAAGCACTACAAGCCTGGCTGCCAGAGGACTCCACCAAATCCTCTGTATGTTGCTGCTGCTTAAGACGGCCAGCATCAGTTAAAAAGGACAAGCGTGCCCCTGCAGAGGATGCACCATGTCCACCACGACCAGAGGCACAGCCTCTCGTAACAGAGGCTGCTTGCCCTCTTATCTGTGCCTGGGAGCGTCTGCCTGTCCATTTTGGTCTTTCTGACATGGTGAGTGATATATAGATTAAATATATACAGAACTCTGATTCAACTCTGTTATAAAAATTGGAGATATGGTACAGAACTCTGATTCAACTCTGGTATAAAGATTAAAGATTTCCAGACCTCTGGTATAACTCAGTGAGACACCCTGATAGCTGGCAGCCAGTGACAAGACACAAATTACAATTCCCAGAAACCTCCTATAAATCAGTGAGACCCCCTGATGGGTGGCAGTGACAAGACACAGATTACCACAATTCCCAGATATTTTGTAGAAATTACTGACCCCCTAAAATACTTGGTGGCAGTGAGAACACACGGATTATAACAATTCCCAAATATTTTGTAGAAATTACTGACCCCCCAAAATTCTGGGTGGCAGTGAGAACACACGGATTATAACAATTCCCAAATATTTTGTAGAAATTACTGACCCCCCAAAATACTTGGTGGCAGTGAGAACACACGGATTATAACAATTCCTAAATATTTTGCAGAAATTACCGACCCCCCAAAATACTGGTGGCAGTGACAAGACACAGATTACCACAATTCCCAGAAATATTGTAGAAATGAGATCCCCCCAGTAGCTGGTGGCAGACTGGCAGTGAGAACACACACTAACACAAGAACAATCTCCTCTCAAACACATGCTGAAGCGCTGTGTGAAGCCTTATATAGTGTGCTGCGGGACTTAGCTCTGTGAGCCCATGATTGGGCAAAATTTGCCCAATCAGGACTCTGAGCCGTGATTGGCATAGTCTTGAACCTGTCTTGCACCTGACCTGTGGTCAGGTGCAAGGCTGTAGCCAAATACAAGCTTCAGGCCGGAGGAAAAGTGCATTGTGGTCCATTGTGGGCGAACATGCGGCGAACACGAGGAAATGTTCGTAGTTCGCGAATATGCGAACAGGCGATGTTCGAACCGAACTCCGAACCGAACAGCTCATCCCTAATCGGAAGACGCTCAATAGATTGATGTGCTTCTACTCACGACCTTCTCCCCTTCTGGCAATTGCAGTTGAAATATTCTCTGAGCCACACATTCTGCTTTCGCTTCCTACAGCTGTGATCCTGCCTCTCTCAATATGATTTACTGCATCGCCCTTCAAACTCTGACCCGATGACTTTAAGCGATACCGTGTGTCCCCAACAGCTAATACTCGCCTGCTGTCTCTAATTTATCACCTGCTACTAACCAGACCCCCGACTCGCACTTGGAGATTCCAGCTGAACTGGAAGTGTGATTTAGGGCGCCCAATTAATGCAAGAGCAGTGGACGGATTCCTTTCTGCCAAAACAGCTGGGTGCACCAGGAGTACAAATATTCTAAACTCCCTACTGGGATTATCTCTAACACAAGTAGTTGAGGAGCCGACCCGTAAAGAGGCCATATTGGATTTAATAATCACAAATGGAGGTTTGGTATCGGACGTTGTTGTAGGTGAAAATTTGGGATCTAGTGATCACCAGTCAGTATGGTTTAATATAAGAACAGGGATGGAGCCGCACCACACAAAAACAAAAGTTTTTGACTTTAACCACTTGAATGCTAAGGACGCGCTCAGCGCGTCCTCAGCATTCCCGCTGGTATGCGGAGGACGCGCTGAGCGCGTCCTCGCATCGGGGTCAGCGTTCGGCCGGGTTCCGGCCGATCGCTGGCCCCTCCGGTGCGGGCTGACATCCTGGATGTCAGCCCGGCATCCGGACCAGCAGCCGCCAACATTAGGTGTCATCGCGGGGGCGCAGACAGCCTGCCCTTCCAAATGATGCCTGGCATTAACCCCTGGGGAGCTGGATCGCAAATCGGCGCTGAAAAGCGCCGATTCGCGATCCTTCCCGGGAGCTGGCCGACATCTTGGATGTCGGCCAAGCTTCCGGGAACTCCCCCAGAGGACTGGCGTCATCGTGCGTAGCACGATGACGCCAGTCCTACAGTTAACCCCTAACTGCCACCAAGTGTGGAGATAGGGAGTTCCAATGAACTCCCTATCTCCCGATCCGTGGCAGTTAGGGGTTAAATTTTGGTATCGTTGGATCGGCCAGAGCATGGCCGTTCCAACGATACCAAACATGAAAGTTAAAAATTTTGTAAAAAAAAAAAAAAGAAAAAAAAAAATAAAAAAAATTAAAAAAAAAAATTAAAAAAAAAAAAATAAACACTTTTTTTTTATTTTTTTTGGTTTGTTAGTGTAGCAATATTGTTCCCATTTCAATTATAATGTGAACAATGATGCTGCACTAACGATTTTTGTATGCGGTGCGTTTGTTAAAAATAGTGTCATTTTCCCCAAAAAAAAATGTAACGAGACCCCATCTCTAATTTTTTTAACAAGCGCACCCCATACAAAATATAACCGCAATTGCTCGCATGTTAAAATGTGGAAAAAAACACTTTACACATTGTAAATTATTGAAAATACATATTTTATTGCATTTTTTGTTATAATATACAGACATGACATAACGTATACATATAATAATGACATATTATGAATCTACCGAGTCTGACGGAAAGAACGATATATAATATGTCGGTGTCATATACTAAAATAAGCCTTAAAAACACGTTTAAACATGATGCGCAAAACAGGTAAAAAATGACCTCAGCACAGGGGCGGGAAAAGCCTCAGCAGCGAAAGGGTTAAAAAAACAGATTTTTCTAAAATGAGATTTTGTGAGAAGGAGTCATTATCAGACTGGAGGAGTTTAAAGGAAGTCCAGGAGAAATGGGATTATTTAAAGGAAGCATTATTGAAGGCCACAGGCAATTGCATTTGACTTGTTAGCAAAAACAAAAAAGGGAAGAAACCACTGTGGTACTCTGCAGAAGTGGCCAAGATAGTGAAGAACAAAAAGACAGCATTCAATAATTATAAAACAACTCAGAGTGAAGAAGATAGGCAAACCTATAAAATTAGGCAGAAAGAGGCAAAGCAATTTATAAGGGCTTCCAAAGCACACGCAGAAGAGAAAATAGCTCAGTCAGTAAAAAAGGGGGACAAAACATTTTTTAGATACATAAACGAGAAAAGAAAAGTAAAACAAGGATTAGTTAGATTAAAAACAAAGGAAGGAAGGTATGTAGAAGAGGATAAAAGTCTCGCTGACTGCCTCAATGAATATTTTTGTTCAGTCTTTGCAGAAGAAAAGGAAGGAAAGGGACCTCAGTTAGGAGGAAACACTAACGAGACAATTACATATCAGTTTACAGAGGAGGAGGTTCTACAGCAGCTGTCTAAAGTAAAGACAAATAAGTCAATGGGGCCTGATGGGATCCACCCTAAATTATTAAAAGAGCTCAGTGATGTAATAGCAAAACCGTTAACAGATTTATTTAACCAATACTTGCTAACGGGAGTTGTCCCAGAAGACTGGAAATTAGTAAATGTTGTGCCCATTCACAAGAAGGGTAGTAGGGAGGAATCTGGGAACTATAGGCCAGTTAGTCTTACGTCAGTAGTGGGGAAATTAATGGAAACCATGTTAAAGGAAAGGATTGTTGAACATCTAAAAACACATAGATTACAGGATCAGAAACAACATGGGTTTACCTCAGGGAGATCATGCCAAACTAATCTTATAGATTTTTTTGATTGGGTAACAAAAATAATAGACACAGGTGGTGCAGTAGACATTGCTTATTTAGAATTCAGTAAGGCTTTTGATACTGTTCCGCATAGAAGGCTTATCAATAAATTGCAATCTTTGAGCTTGGATTCCAATATTGTTGAATGGATTAGGCAGTGGCTGAGTGACAGGCAACAGAGGGTTGTGATAAATGGAGTTTATTCGGCGCAAGGTCTTGTTACCAGTGGGGTACCTCAGGGGTCAGTACTTGGACCCATTCTATTTAATATTTTTATTAGTGATATTGCAGAAGGTATTAATGGAAAAGTATGTCTTTTTGCTGATGACACAAAGATTTGCAACAGGGTTGACGTTCCTGGAGGGATCAGCCAAATGACAAATGATTTAGGTAAACTAAAAAAATGGTCGGAGCTGTGGCAATTGAGTTTTAATGTGGATAAGTGCAAGATAATGCACCTGGGACGTAAAAACCCAAGGGCTGAATATAGAATATTTGATACAGTCCTAACCTCAACATCTGAGGAATCATAAGGCTATCCTAAACAAAAGATAAATCCAGGTAAAGTATCCATGTAATTGGGCAGACTAGATGGGCCGAAAGGTTCTTATCTGACGACATTTTTCTATGTTTCTATGTTTCTATGACTGTGGGAAATTCAGATGTCTGTCTCTCATGGAGGCTCGGAAAAAAGTTCTATATCGATGGTATATCAACCCGGATAAAGAACACCATTATAACCCGAGTGTTCCTACTAGCTGCTGGAGGTCTGGGGAGGCAGATAGCACTTTTTTCACATTTGGTGGTCGTGTTCACACCTTACCTCCTTTTGGGATCAGATGGCGGTCTGTAACGGGCACTCACACAAGAGTAGTGAGGTTGAGATCCTTTTGGACGGATTTATCGGTTCGATATTAGCAAAATAAACAGTACTTTCAGACTTATACTCCAAAGCCCGGGAGTATGACAAGACAAGAGAACTGCTACTAAGCTCCAAAGGTTTCGAGACCAACGGACAACTTAGAGCACACAATAATATAGCAGAGTGCAAAACAGAAACGTCAGTACTGAGATATTCGGTAGGACAGGCAATGAATTGATCAGACTGCAGGGCAGTCAACACACTGACAGATTACATTTTTTCACTTATGATTACCAGGGTCTGTTGACACACATACAGGTTTAGGGATTGTACAAGCCTGGGTACTTTTGGCAAATCGTGCAAGCTGAACATAAGCTGATAACCAACTGTCTTTCGTATTCGCAGATGGTACTAGAGTAACAGATCGTATCTCAGAACCCTTAGACCTGGAGTAAACCCCCAATAAGGCTGCAGTAAGAAAACCAAGGCGATAGGGGAATCTCCCCATGAATTGAGTAAAACCCCAAGAAGCGTGCATGGGGTTAAACCAACGGCGCACAACACTAGTCACCGCTATAGCATGAACCATAAAATTGGCCAGAGACAAGCTGGGTCAAAATCAGGAGCAGGAATTGTAGACAAGCTGGGTCGGCAACAGATAAGCAGTAATAAATGAGAGGAAGCGATGTGGGAACAGAACTCCACATCAGGGCGACGAGGCAACTCCTCGTGCCCTGCTTTAAACCCAGCGGCTCCTCGTGACCAGGCCAGGCCCCGCCCCCTCGGACGCCGCTCGGCCATTACAGGGTGCTAGCACTCGTCCAGCCCGTGGCACTGAACCTTGTCCAGACCCCCCAGGAAGCACAGCAGGGGCTGAGGATGTAACAGTACCCCCCCCGATGGTCGGACTCAGAACGACCTCCAGGTGCTGAAGGATGGGCCGTATGGAATTGGCGAACCAGACGAGGCGCATGGATTTCACTGGCTGGCAGCCAGGAACGATCCTCAGGCCCATAACCCTCCCAATCTACCAGGTATTGAAGGAAACCACGGACCACACGGGACCTCAAGATGGCACAAACCTCATACTCCTCCTCACCCTGGGACTTGATAGGCGGCGGCGGAGCAGTGACTCTGGTATACCTATTACAGGTAAGAGGTTTCAAGAGGCTAATGTGAAATACGTTGGGCCATATTACATACTTGGTGCTAACTTAACCAGAGCAGTTGTAAACTAAAAACCATATTACATAGTTGGTGCTAACTTAACCAGAGCTGTTGTAAACTTCCCAGAGCCATTATAGGGCCATATTACATACTTGGTGCTAACTTAACCAGAGCTGTTGTAAACTTAAAGGGCCATATTACATACTTGGTGCTAACTTAACCAGAGCTGTTGTAAACTTAAAGGGCCATATTACATAGTTGGTGCTAACTTAACCAGAGCTGTTGTAAACTTAAAACCTCCATAGGCTATAATGGCTCTGGTAAGTTTATAACAGCTCTGGTGAAGTTAGCACCAACTATGTAATATGGTTTTAAGTTTACAACAGCTCTGGTTAAGTTAGCACCAAGTATGTAATATGGCCCATAGCCTATGGAGGTTTTAAGTTTACAACAGCTCTGGTTAAGTTAGTACCAACATTGTAATACTGCCCAAAACCTCCATAGGCTATAATGGCTCTGGTAAGTTTACAATAGCTCTGGTTAAGTTAGCACTAACTATGTAATATGGTTTTAAGTTTACAACTGCTCTGGTTAAGTTAGCACAAAGTATGTAATATGTTCCGTTATGTATACGTAGATATGGGGGTATAGCTAAGGCATAGGAGACAGGATTGATACGTGTTAGCACTTTATAAGGACCAATAAACCTGGGTGCCATCTTCATGGACGGCACCAACAATTTGAAGTTTCTAGTTGACAGCCATACCTTGACCCCAAACGTATACACCGGTGCAGGACCTCTGTGTCTATCAGCTTTTATTTTTTGCTTTTAAATATTGGCCTCCATGATTTCCTTAACCTTCTCCCATGTCTCTTGTAGGTTATTCAGATGCTCGTCCAAGGCTGGCAACGCAGTACCTTGGAATACAGAGGGGAGCACGGGAGGATCATACCCATACATAGTATGGAATGGTGAGAGGCCTGTAGTTTCACTCACTGAGTTGTTTAGAGCAACCTCAGCCCAGGGTAACAGGTCTGCCCATTCAATTTGCTTTTTGGACACAAAACACCACAAATATTGTTCGACACTCTGGTTGGCTCTCTCTGCGGCCCCATTTGTCTGTGGGTGATAAACCGAGGAGAAACTCAACGTGATACCGAGGTTGTCACAAAACCCTCTCCAGAAACGAGAAATAAACTGGGTTCCTCTGTCGGATACTATTCCCAGAGGAACTCCATGAAGTCTGACGATATTTTGCACAAACACTGGCACCAGCTCAATAGCTGAAGATAGCTTGACCAGAGGCACGAAGTACACCATCTTGGAGAATCTGTCTACCACGGTAAGGATCACCGTATGACCCTGGGACACAGGTAGATTGGTAGTGAAGTCCATAGAGAGGTGGGACCAAGGTCTCTCAGGCACCGGCAGCGGCTGCAACAAACCTATAGGTAAGGACCGGGGATTTTTGCTTATAAAACACATAGCATGTGGCTATGTACTGTAGTCCTTGATATCCCTTTGCATACCTGCCCACCAGAACTGTTTTTCAATAGAGGCTAGGGTCTTAGTTATCCCCATAAGGCTTGGAGTCATGGTATATCATCAACAACTGTGTTCTCTCCTCCTTAGGTACAAAGACCTTACCAGGAGGTTTTTCAAGAGGAGCAACACCTTGGACAGCTTGGATTCTCTCCAGCAATGGAGATGACACAGTCAGGACGGTTGTACCCAATATCCTCTCATGAGGAATGATTGGACTGTGGTCGTACGTATGCTGTTCATATGACTCGAATAGCCTGGACAAAGCATCAGCTTTTGTGTTTTTAGACCCAGGACGATAAGTCAACAAGAAATTGAAACTAGACAGGAACAATGACCACCGGGCCTGCCTGGAATTCAAACGTTTAGCATCTCCCATGTAGACAAGATTTTTGTAATCTGTTACGATTATCACAGGATCCTTAGTAGGGATGAGCTGTTCGGTTCGATCGGTTCGGAGTTCGCATCGAACATAGCATGTTCGCCCACAATGCACCACAATGAACCACAATGCACTTTTCCACTGGCCTGAAGCTCGTAATTGGCTACAGCCTTGCACCTGACCACAGGTCTGGTGCAAGACAAGTTCAACACTATGCCAATCACGGCTCAGAGTCCTGATTGGGCAAATTTTGCCCAATCATGGGCTCACAGAGCTAAGTCCCGCAGCACACTATATAAGGTTTCCATGCAGCGCTTCCTCACGCATTTGAGAGGAGATTTCATAGGAGATTGTTGTTGTGTGTTCTTACTGCCGGTCTGCCACGCTACTGGGTGGGTCTGGGGGGGGTCTTATTTCTACCAAATATCAGGGAATTGTTGTAATCTTAGTGCTCAGTCCCAGCAAGTATTTTGGGGGTCACAAATTTCTACAAAACATTTGGGAATTGAGGTGATCTGTGTCTTGTCACTGCCAGCAAGTATTTTGGGGGTCACAAATTTCTACAAAATATTTGGGAATTGAGGTGATCTGTGTCTTGTCACTGCCAGCAAGTATTTTGGGGGGTCACAAATTTCTACAAAATATTTCGGAATTGAGGTGATCTGTGTCTTGTCACAGAGCCAGTACCATGCAGTATTTTGGGGGTCACTAATTTCTACAAAACATTTGGAAATTGAGGTGATCTGTGTCTTGTCACCACCAGCAAGTATTTTGAGGGTCACAAATTTCTACAAAACATTTGGGAATTGAGGTGATCTGTGTCTTGTCACTGCCAGCAAGTATTTTGGGGGTCACAAATTTCTACAAAACATTTGGGAATTGAGGTGATCTGTGTGACGGAACCATTTTCTTCCGTCTGTCCTGACTCTCCAGACACCCCTTCGTTGCGGTCAGCCCGGCTACTGGGAGCGCTGTGCTCAGTGCCTCGAGCAGCTTGACCCGCCTGCTTCTGATTCTCTGCCCTGGAGCCGTTAGGAATTTCCAGAGGGCCGCACTGTGCCTTCTGGGGGTGATAGTGGGTACCCTGATTGAGACACCAGACGAGGTGTATGTTCCCACAGGATTCTCTGACTTTTAATGAACAAAAACGCCACCATTTATGCTGAAATCCAACAGCCATAATTTGCATAAATGACGCACATCGTCCTACCAATATGCTAATTACATTATGTCAGATAGGTATTTACAATAAACATTCTTTACATTCTTTAGCCTTTAGCTCACACAACATTTGCATAACCTATTGTTCTAACACATAACATTAAAGAGAAACACTATCACAGATTTCTTGAATTAACCATGCAGCCAGATAAGGGTAAAAGCCCTGTTGCATAAATTACACAGCAGTTAAGCTTGTTTACTGGCTATACAAAACCACATTTACCTACAAGAATATAAGTATTTAAAACTAAAGCTACGCCATTGTAGCGCTCACTCCCAGAGGAGCCGCTGAAATTGAACCTCGGGTCAGTCTCCCCGCACTAGGGAATAAATATACTCCAGCACCGTTGTGGATTTTATAAATTATATAGTTTACTAGAATAAATGGCATATAATGAATAACACGGTGTTCGTATATATATCTACAGTACTTCGTAATGCGGGAAACGCACAGCAGAAAAAGAAATACGATGCTTCGTATTTCGAGGAACGCGCAGCGGAAAAGAAATACAAGGTTTCGTAATTCGAGAAACACGCAGCGGAAAATAAATACGATGTTTCGTAATTCGAGAAACGCGCAGAGGAAAATAAATGGAAAAATATCTTTAACCCCTTTGTGATTGGGGAGTGAGTCCCGCACAGGTTATGTCCCAGAATGTAAGTGTGTGTGTGTGTTACGGTACCCGGGTACACTATTCAACTGGCCAGTGAATTTCTCAAGAGGTATCTTCGACTAGTCAAGTTGGGGCCCTGTGGGTTTTGGAAACAAACAGCAGCGTGCTTTCTTGGTTTTACAACGGCCTAGAAGGCCTCTCACCCATCCGCCAGATACTTGAGGCTCCGCTTGACCCAGGACATTTCTCCGCTCGATATTGACTGGGGTTCTCTTGGCTTCTGGATCCGTTGTCTGGTTTTCTGCTCCGGCCATGACTTGTCCAGCTTACTGCCTGCTCTCCCAGTCCGATCGACCTGCGGTACTCCTAACTCGGGGTCCTCTGGCTTCCTCAATAGCAGCTTGGGTAATCTTGTGAATCACTGGGTCTCCCTTTGGTAAGGCTGAATAACCCGATCTGTTATTAAGCCGCACCTGCGCTCCGGCCTGGACACTGTTACGTTCTGCAGCACTGTGTCTTGTCTCTCTCACTCCCTGGCGCGCTCTGCCAGCTCTCTCCACGAGGCTCAGGATGTAAGTCTCTGTGTCCCACCCACTTCCTGTGTCCGTTCCCAAAGCATGCCGGGAAATGTAGTCCCATTGTAATATTCAGTGTCTCACATTGCGCTTGTCTCCCTCCGGTGGTCAAAAATAGGTACTGCCACAATAAGGAATTAAACAAAGCGCTACACCATTTTACACTAAACTAATTTAAACTAAAACCAAACACTGTAAAATATATTTAAAATCACACGATACAATTGAACATAAAGTCTCTTGGGGTTTGAAGCATGGAGCGTTACATCAGCTCCATGACAATCTGTGTCTTGTCAGTGCCAGCAAGTATTTTGGGGGTCACAAATTTCTACAAAACATTTGGGAATTGAGGTGATCTGTGTCTTGTCACTGCCAGCAAGTATTTTGGGGGTCACAAATTTCTACAAAACATTTGGGAATTGTTATAATCCGTATGTTCTCACTGGCTGCCACCCATCGGGGGTCTCACTGATTTATAGGAAGTTTCTGAGACTTGTAATCTGTGTCTTCTCTCACTGCCAGCCATCAGGGGGGTCACACTGATTTAAAGGAGGTTTCTGAGATTTGTAATCTGTGTCTTCTCACTGCCACCCATCAGGGGGTCTCAATGATTTATAGCAGGTTTCTGGGAATTGTAATCTGTGTCTTGTCACTGGCTGCTAGCTTTCAGGGTGTCTCACTGAGTTATACCAGAGTTCTGTAAATCTTTAATCTTTATACCAGAGTTGAATCAGAGTTCTGTATATATTTAATCTATATATCACTCACCATGTCTGAAAGAACAAAAAGGACAGGCTGACGCTCCCAGACACAGATAAGAGGGCAAGCAGCCCCTGTGTCGGGAGGCTGTGCCTCTGGTCGTGGTAGACGTGGTGCATCCTCTGCAGGGGCATGCTTGTCCTTTCTAACTGGTGCTGGCCGACGTGCCGTCTTAAGCAGCAGCAACATACAGAGGATTTGGTGGATTGGCTAACCAGGCCATCCTCATCCTCCGAGTCCTCTGCCAGCCAGGCTTGTAGTGCTTTACAGTCCACCTCAGCTGCCAAAGCATCTAATGCAGCCTCCATGTCCACAGCTACTCCTGCCGTAGCCTTGCTATCACACACGGAGGAGTCAGCTGAATTGTTTGACTACAATGACAGTGACATGCTGCTCCTATCTGCGTGCCCCACAGCGCTTACCGCTGGCCCGACTACCGAGTGGCACGGCACTCGGCGTCTCGTGCGGCCTGGAGTGACCCTGGAGAAGGGTTAGCGGGCGGTGGAGGGGACCCCTGAGTGGAACCAGCCTGACCACTGAGCAACACGGTACTCAGCGTCCCGAGCAGCTGGTTCACTGACTTTGTTGGTGTGGGGGAACGTCTGCGGAGTGCTCTTACGAATACGGAGATCGGATCTCCCTCGGGTGAATATTCGGATCTTATGGGGGATCGCTGTCGAGTGAATATTCGGATCTGATGGGGGATCTCTCTCGGGTGAATATTCGGATCTACTCACATGCCGCTCGATATACCGAAGCGCGGTGGACGGGCCACGCCTTCGGATCGGATGTCGGAGCCTTGGTCGAATGTTCCTAAAACCGATGGTCATACGCTTTACCTCTGTCCTGATGCAAGATGCAGGCACAGGGTGTTCGGTTCGGATCTTATCTCAGGACGCCGCACTCTGAAGACCGCGCGGGATGTCAGAAAATACGTCCGAGAATAAAAGTCACCAGTCGAAGCTGTATGCACTGTATAATCTGCTTTATTTTTACACATCACATATATTTATAAACAGTAACACAATATCAGAACAATGGGAATCCCTGCCCGCCCACACAAGTCCCATTGGCCCTCGCTGGCAGGAGGCCCCCGGGACCCGATTCGTATTGGCGGTTACGAATCGGGGAGTTGCCGATTCGGACCGGATGGTCCGAATCGACCATTTTGCGATTCGACCGGATGGTCCGAATCGGCCATTTTCCGATCCGATCATTCTGACCGGATCCACGAGGCGCTGGGAAAATGGCGGCGAGCAAAGCACGCACAAAGGAATTTTCATACATTTCACAATACACAAATGGGGACACTTTTATTACACCACACACCAAAACCACATCTAAATAAAATATAAAACGGAACTCCGTGGGTGCAACGGCACCTAAAAATCGATGGGAAGAGGAACGTCCTAAAGGACGGTCCCTGGCTGAGGGTGCTGGGCCATTCCGTGACACTCCTCCCCCTTCCCAAAGTTCGACGCACCTGGTCTGACCCTCAACGGGTCATACCGGGGAAGTCGGTGCTCCCAGGACCATAGTCTGTCGGGAGAGGCCGCTCCACCAGGCTTCTCCGTTTGGCCTTGCGGCCGTGCCAGGTGAGTTGAGTCCCCCCACCCTTGGGGTTACCCCCTCTGGAAGGAGGATTCTGTGGCTGGGGAGGGGTGCCGCCTGGGCCACCTCCGGGAGTGTCTCGCACCCGGGAACAACGGGTGCTAAATGCACGCGCCTCGAGTACCCAGGTCAGCCGTTGAGAAGAACGGCGGATGTGTGGGGCCTCCGGGCCAAAGGGTGGTGGAAATAGGCACAGCGGAAGCCGGCTCTGCCCTGTGGCCAGTGCGTCAGCTGGGAGGTTCCAGGCCGCATAGGAGACCCCGGCCAGGAGAATGGCGTCCTCCATCTCCGTTGAGATCTGTGGCTGCGGGAGACGTAGCCCGGGGTTATCCCCCTTCTGCTCCTTGGGGAAGATAGTGAAGAATGGGCAGAGGCCAGCGGCCCTCTGCCCCGTTGCCAACTCTTCTGGTGGAGGGGTAGGTGCAGAACTGACCTCCAGGGGGTCAAGTGGGATCAACGGCTGCGGGGCCAGCAGCTCGAGTAAGCCCTGCTGCTCCTCAGGGCAGTCGAAGAGTGGGCAGAGGCCAGCGGCCCTCTGCCCCGTTGCCAGCTCTTCTGCTGGGGAGGGGGGTACCGGAACAAAGTCCCGGGGGTTAGATGGGGTAAACAGCTGGGAGGGCGGTAGTGTGAGGTTATCCCCGTTCTGCCCCTCGAGGCAGATGGTGATGGATGGGCAGAGGCCAGCGGCGCTCTGCCCCGTTGCCAGCCCTTCCGCTGGGTGGGGGTCTCCTTGCGGGAGGGTCATTTCTTCCATCCCCAGGGCGGTCAATGGCTGCGAACAACCCAGCCCGGGGAAACCATCGGTCTGCCCCATCTGGCAGACTGTGAGAAGGGGGCGGAGGCCAGCTGCGCTCTGCCCCGTTGCCAGCTCTTCCACTGGGCCTGCAGGCACGGCCACCGTGTCTCCCTGCGGGTGCACGGGAATAACTTCCACTGCTGCTGAAGGTGGGCAGAGGCCAGCGGTGCTCTGCCCCGTTGCCAGCTCTTCCACTGAGCCCGCGGGCACGGACACTTTGTCTTCCTGCGGGTTTAAGGGGGTATCTTCTTCTGCTGGGGCCCCAACGGGGACCCCTGGGAACATCTCGGCCTCCCATACTTCAAGGTCCCTTGGACTGTCGGTGCCTTCGGCCGGACAGTCCCAGTACAGGGAACTTAGACCCGACTGCGGAACGCTGTCCAACAGTCTCCTGTAGGCCTTCTCGAGCTCCCATTCACGCTCTGCTAGGAACTCCAGTTCCTCGAACTCAGAGTCCCTGCTCTCGTACGGGAGCTCCTTTTCCCGTCGCTCCAGAATCTCCTCCGACCGCTCCTCTGTCTCTTCGCCGAACCCAGGGTCCCTGCACATGCTCACGTAGAGCAGCCCTGTGCCGCCGTAGTGGAGGCCTACGGTGGAGGCGCCGTCAATGGTGCGGGGTAGCAGGGGGCCGGTCAGCCACCGGAGTGCGCGGTACGCGGCGTCCAGTGCAATCTCCTGCTGCACCAGGTATTGGAGCTCTGCCTCACACTCCTCCGGGGCCCGATCTTGCAGGAATGCTGCTCGAGCGTTATACTGCACCTGGTGGATGACAGCGTCCGAGGGAACATGGACATCATGGTAGTCCCTTTCATGGTACAGGGCCTCGTACCAAAGTTCTTGGCGGATCTCGTCCCGCCACTCATACCCAGTGGGCTCCACTGTGGACCCGTGGTACCGGACCAGGCCCTCCTGCAGCCTTCTCGGAAATTCTGCCCTCGAGTCTGCGAGGGTGCTGAGACAGTGGCACTCCCACTCGCTGGGGGGTGTGGCGTCCTCGGATGCAGCTCCAGGCGAGCTGTAAGCCTCCATCCAAGGGTCGCTGGGATGTGCGTTTTCCCCAATACAGGCTCCAGGCGAGCTGTAAGTCCCGAAAGGGGTATCGCTGGGGGGTGCAGATTCCCGGGGTGAAGCTCCAGTCGAGCTGTAAACCTCGACCCAGGGTTCTACAGGATTGGGTTCAGGGGTAAAATATTCAGTCTTTGCTCCACGGAGCGCTGCCAACCACAGCTCGTGCTGACGGTCCTTTTCTTGCTCCTCTTCCTGGTAAACCTCCCGGATCACTTCGCGTATGTCCGCCTCCGATGGGGCAGCTCCGAGTAGGGCGATCCGCTGCCGTGCCCTTCTGTGGCAGGCATTTTCCGATTCCTCTGCGAGGACATGGGTGGGGACGGGTGGCGCCACATTCGACGCGCCCACCCGATCTAAGACCTGCAGCTCCTTAATCAAGGTCTTCTTGCGTCTGTTGCCGGGCGTCCCTCCCCGGTTCTCCAGCATGCCACGCAGGACGTCCCGCTTGTAGGCGCCGTACCCGGCCATGACAGGGGTCCTCTTGGGGTTGCAGAGAGCTATTCCACCGCTGCCACCAGTGTGGCGGAATCGATGTCGTCCGCCTGCGGGTGTGATCCTATCTCCGTGCCCCACAGCGCTTACCGCTGGCCCGACTACCGAGTGGCACGGCACTCGGCATCTCGTGCGGCCTGGAGTGACCCTGGAGAAGGGTTAGCGGGCGGTGGAGGGGACCCCTGAGTGGAACCAGCCCGACCACTGAGCAACACGGTACTCAGCGTACCGAGCAGCTGGTTCACTGACTTTGTTGGTGTGGGGGAACGTCTGCGGAGTGCTCGTACGAATACGGAGATCGGATCTCCCTCGGGTGAATATTCGGATCTTATGGGGGATCGCTGTCGAGTGAATATTCGGATCTGATGGGGGATCTCTCTCGGGTGAATATTCGGATCTACTCACATGCCGCTCGATATACCGAAGCACGGTGGACGGGCCACGCCTTCGGATCGGATGTCGGAGCCTTGGTCGAATGTTCCTAAAACCGATGGTCATACACTTTACCTCTGTCCTGATGCAAGATGCAGGCACAGGGTGTTCGGTTCGGATCTTATCTCAGGACGCCGCACTCTGAAGACCGCGCGGGATCTCAGAAAATACGGCCGAGAATAAAAGTCACCAGTCGAAGCTGTATGCACTGTATAATCTGCTTTATTTTTACACATCACATATATTTATAAACATTAACACAATATCAGAACAATGGGAATCCCTGCCCGCCCACACAAGTCCCATTGGCCCTCGCTGGCAGGAGGCCCCCGGGACCCTATTCGTATTGGCAGTTACGAATCGGGGAGTTGCCGATTCGGACCGGATGGTCCGAATCGACCATTTTGCGATTCGACCGGATGGTCCGAATCGACCATTTTCCGATCCGATCATTCTGACCGGATCCACGAGGCGATGGGAAAATGGCGGCGGGCAAAGCACGCACAAAGGAATTTTCATACATTTCACAATACACAAATGGAGACACTTTTATTACACCACACACCAAAACCACATCTAAATAAAATATAAAACGGAACTCCGTGGGTGCAACGGCACCTAAAAATCTATGGGAAGAGGAACGTCCTAAAGGACGGTCCCTGGCTGAGGGTGCTGGGCCATTCCGTGACAGGAGGGTTTCGTGTGCCCAGAAACCCAAAGACTAGTATGTGGCTGGGAGGAGGAAGTGCACGATGGGGTCATCCTCATTGACCAGGAAGACTCGGAAGCTAATGCCACCTCCAACCTACGCTGCATGGGCTCCCTTATCCTGCAAAGCCTGGTAAAGGACCCCAGGATTCGTGCTATCAAGGAGAGGGATCATTACCGGTTGGCAAGCCTTCTTGATCCACGATACAAGGGTAAAGTTGCAGAGCTCATCCTGCCTGCACAGAGGGAGCACAGGATGAAACAACTTGAGGACGCTCTAAAGCGACACTTGTGTAACACCTTTCCAGGCACTGGTAGGTTACCAAGTGATGACACAGGTGCTTCTGAGGCTGTGGATGATCAGAGGAATAGTGGTGAAGGTCGGGCCGCTTGACTGATGCCTTTTTAAAAGTTTTTAGTCCACGACGCCCAGGGACGTCAAATGTAGGCAGTCAAATGCCCACACACCTGTGTCAAATAACGGCGGCCGCCACGTCAGACACCTGGAGTCGCGCGAAAAAAACATCACGAGAGTCCGGTGCTGTCAGGGTTGCTATGCGCATGCGTCTAAACGGCCCATGCGCAATAGACATCCAAATGTAAAGAGGAGGTGTGTCAATCACATCTAAGAAAAGATGACGGATACTAGCCGCTCACAAATTGGAAAACGCCAGACCACACAGGACCATCAATGTTTACACATATATAAATAAACAGCGCCTAACACTATTACGAATACGCAGCACCTAACACAATAGAAGTAAATCCGAACAAACATTCGCATCTAATATACAATAAGAAGAACCACAATTTACAAAACATTCATATATAAGAAAAACTATACACATGATTATACAAAATGCACCATAATAGCACCATGATTAATTCTTAATTTAAGCATATGTCCACAATGTGTACAATAAAGAGAGACATAGAGTAACAATATGCAATACAATAGGTCCATAAGTAAAACAATAAATAATAATTGTGGCTCTCCTCAATGTGATCCAAAGTCCAATCCACACATCAGGCACCCTTCAATATTCCTCGGTTCACAAAGTATTCCTAAAAGGAAAAAAAGGGAAAGAATAAAAACATGAATGAATAAAAGAAAACCAAGGCGAAGTTGGTACCATCCATCTACAAGAATAGACTCAAATCTCTATCCTCATTTAGTCCAAGAGGAGCCATAGTTTGTAGCTCATATATCCAGTGGAGTTCCCGTTGTTTCAATAACGTCAATCTATTCCCTCCTCTCTCCGGAGTAAAAACCCTCTCAATTACAGTATATCCAAACTCCAAAAAATGCCTAGCAACAGGAGATTGTATCCTTTTGGTACGAATGTTGCTTTTATGTTCACGGATCCTCACCGTAAAGGCCCTATAGGTCTGGCCCACATACCCCAAACCACAGGGGCACTTTAATAAATAAACCACAAAATCTGATTGACAGTCTGCTCGAGACTTAATCCAATACTCCTTGCCCGAGCGAGGATGTGAAAATTTTGTGCCTGTCAAAACACCATTACAGTGGGTACATCGTCCACATCGGTACATACCGGGTTTATTTGTCCAAATCTGGTTCTCTCGCTTCTTAGTGATGTCACGGTGGCAGTACCACCAGGCACGCACCACCCTATACTTGCCCTCCGATCCTTGGAAGCGGTCGGTCTGTATATATATCCCTATGAATATAACTCGCAGGAAGGTGAGGCCTTGGTTCCTGAGAGAAGCCCCTATATGCAGAGATGCAGGGTAAACTGCAAGGACAGGTGAAAGCAAAGGGTTAACAAAAGACCTCTGTACGGCAATACCAAAGATTCCCTGCACTGAAAGACCGGTCTTTAGGATAGCCGGATCTAATCTAAAGGAAAGTATTACCTTGAAGCCGTACAGAGTCTTTTGTTATATGCAGATGACAGGGTTACCTGGAAACGGTACAGGCAAGGAATATAGCATAGAATAGTCAGAGGAAAGCCAAAGGTCATAACCAGAGAGAGTACGTCATACAGGAATCAGAACCAGAAGGGAAGTCAGCCAAGCCAAAATCAGTAACCGGGGAATCTGAATGGAACATAAACAGCAAAACAAAATACAGCAATAGACAGAACTAAATACACAGAAGGAACTGACATAAACTGGAACAGAAATAATAGACAATAACTGAACCAGGATTAACAAACGGAGGATATCAGGAACACAGCAAGGAGCTTTCAGGACACAGGATGCAAGGAGACCAGGCAAAGGAAAATGACCCAGCAATGTCCTATAGGTACATTGCTCTAATATAGGCAGGGGAATCAAGGCAAGGGTCAACAGGTGAGCAGCCCACAGAACACCAATTAACCCCTGGGAGGCCACCCAGGAATTGGCAGCAACAGAAACACAAGGGAAAAAACACAATATACAAATACAGAGGGCAGGAAGACAGATTTTCCAGCACAGAACGTGACAGTATCCCCTCCTCCATGGGTGACCCCAAGGCACCCAAAACATAAAACATGACAGACCGTGATCTGGTTTCCTGCTTCTAACACCAGTCACCAAAATCCATTAAGGACCCACTCAGTGTCGTCTTCCTCCTCCTCAAAACACATGAGCGCATTAGGGTCTTTCCTGATCATGGCCCAGTGTGCCTCACGGAACAACATCCCGCATGGGGATCGTATATAACCCTCGGGTACAGGGCTAGAATTAGGGATGTGGGTACCAGTCAGGCCACTACCCTGCTGGATCTCCTCACGATAGGCACAGAATACGGCATCAGACCCATCCTGGAGCGTGGTATTCTTGGAACCAGATTGACTAGTGTTGGTCAGCTTCCCCCGTCTCCTCCTGGATCGAGACTTGGAAGGGGTGACCACCATACCTGACATGGCAACAGTGGGAGTAGGCTCGCCTACCTGTGCCGTACCAGGAGGTTTGGAAACCCCGGACTCTCTGTGGGGCATGGGCACAGTGGTGTTGCAATGTAGCTCTGGCACTGCTGACACACAGTTTGCCATGGATCTGACTGGCAGCTTACCAGAATCAGACATCACTGTTACCACTGGCTTCGTGCCAGGATCAGGCAACATTGGTAGCGCATTGCCAGACGGAGACAGGACTGGCTGCGCATTGCCAGACGGAGACAGGACTGGCTGCGCATTGCCAGACGGAGACAGGACTGGCTGCGCATTGCCAGACGGAGACAGGACTGGCTGCGCATTGCCAGACGGAGACAGGACTGGCTGCGCATTGCCAGACGGAGACAGGACTGGCTGCGCATTGCCAGACGGAGACAGGACTGGCTGCGCATTGCCAGACGGAGACAGGACTGGCTGCGCATTGCCAGACGGAGACAGGACTGGCTTCTCATTGCCAGACGGAGACAGGACTGGCTTCTCATTGCCAGACGGAGACAGGACTGGCTTCTCATTGCCAGACGGAGACAGGACTGGCTTCTCATTGCCAGACGGAGACAGGACTGGCTGCGCATTGCCAGACGGAGACAGGACTGGCTGCGCATTGCCAGACGGAGACAGGACTGGCTGCGCATTGCCAGACGGAGACAGGACTGGCTGCGCATTGCCAGACGGAGACAGGACTGGCTGCGCATTGCCAGACGGAAACAGGACTGGCTTCTCATTGCCAGATGGAAACAGGACTGGCTTCTCATTGCCAGACGGAAACAGGACTGGCTTCTCATTGCCAGACGGAAACAGGACTGGCTTCTCATTGCCAGACGGAAACAGGACTGGCTTCTCATTGCCAGACGGAAACAGGACTGGCTTCTCATTGCCAGACGGAAACAGGACTGGCTTCTCATTGCCAGACGGAAACAGGACTGGCTTCTCATTGCCAGACGGAAACAGGACTGGCTTCTCATTGCCAGACGGAAACAGGACTGGCTTCTCATTGCCAGACGGAAACAGGACTGGCTTCTCATTGCCAGACGGAAACAGGACTGGCTTCTCATTGCCAGACGGAAACAGGACTGGCTTCTCATTGCCAGACGGAAACAGGACTGGCTTCTCATTGCCAGACGGAAACAGGACTGGCTTCTCATTGCCAGACGGAAACAGGACTGGCTTCTCATTGCCAGACGGAAACAGGACTGGCTTTACATTGCCAGACAGAACTGGCTTACCGCCAATTGGCACTGGGGTTGCGGCTCTACATGTAATACAACCAGTAACCATACGTAGGGACTGTCTTTTGGCTGCCAGTCGCTGCTCAGAACCAGCCAGTTGTGTCTTTAAAACCTTACAGCCATCAGAGGTATCTACAGAAGTCTGAGGTTTATTATCGGATGCCTCTTTCTCAGACCTGGATTTCTCAGGAGGTCTGAACTCAAAGTGGGGTCTGGTGCCATCTGACTCCCCACAGGGTCTGGCACCATCATATCCCCTACGTGGTCTGGCACTATCCGACTCCCAGCTAGGTCTGGCGCCAGTGGATCTCATGCGTGGTCTAGCTTTAGCGATCTTACTGTGGGACATGGGCACAGTTGGCACTCGGCCAGTATCAGGACGCACAGACTCACCGCAAGTCTTGAGACGCACCGGCACTCCAGCCCCAGGACGCACCGGCACTCCAGCCCCAGGACGCACCGGCACTCCAGCCCCAGGACGCACCGGCACTCCAGCCCCAGGACGCACCGGCACTCCAGCCCCAGGACGCACCGGCACTCCAGCCCCAGGACGCACCGGTACTCCAGCCCCAGGACGCACCGGCTTGAGGGGACAGCCAGACAAAAAGTGCAACGAACTGGCACAATAAAAACAGAGATTGTACTCACGTCTTCTGTTCTTTTCATCAGGAGAAAGCGGACCACGAACTCTGCTTTCAAATGAAACCTGATTGCCAGAATCTAGACACAGGCTCAGTAACCCTTTGAGGTGAACCACAAATTCCTCAAACATGTGCAATAAGGTTTCCAACACGGTACACATCTCTGCGGGCTTATGTAATGGCTGGGTCATTATGTCACGGTGGCAGTACCACCAGGCACGCACCACCCTATACTTGCCCTCCGATCCTTGGAAGTGGTCGGTCTGTATATATATCCCTATGAATATAACTCGCAGGAAGGTGAGGCCTTGGTTCCTGAGAGAAGCCCCTATATGCAGAGATGCAGGGTAAACTGCAAGGACAGGTGAAAGCAAAGGGTTAACAAAAGACCTCTGTACGGCAATACCAAAGATTCCCTGCACTGAAAGACCGGTCTTTAGGATAGCCGGATCTAATCTAAAGGAAAGTATTACCTTGAAGCCGTACAGAGTCTTTTGTTATATGCAGATGACAGGGTTACCTGGAAACGGTACCGACAAGGAATAATCAATAGAGTAGTCATAAAGAGGAAAGCCAAAGGTCATAACCAGAGAGAGTACGTCATATAGGATACAGGAATCAGAACCAGAAGGGAAGTCAGCCAAGCCAAAATCAGTAACCGGGGAATCTGAATGGAACATAAACAGCAAAACAAAATACAGCAATAGACAGAACTAAATACACAGAAGGAACTGACATAAACTGGAACAGAAATAATAGACAATAACTGAACCAGGATTAACAAACGGAGGATATCAGGAACACAGCAAGGAGCTTTCAGGACACAGGATGCAAGGAGACCAGGCAAAGGAAAATGACCCAGCAATGTCCTATAGGTACATTGCTCTAATATAGGCAGGGGAATCAAGGCAAGGGTCAACAGGTGAGCAGCCCACAGAACACCAATTAACCCCTGGGAGGCCACCCAGGAATTGGCAGCAACAGAAACACAAGGGAAAAAACACAATATACAAATACAGAGGGCAGGAAGACAGATTTTCCAGCACAGAACGTGACAAGTGATCCCAGTAGCCTTAAAATTCCTGATCAAATGATCTCCCAGATTGTTCGAACGCTTATATGCCATAAGAGGCTTTTCCTGAAACAATGAGGAAAGTCGACGGTCAGCACCCAAAATGTGCCAATGTTTGTTAATGATATGCCTAACCCTAGATGAATTGGCGTTAAATGTAGTTACTAAGGGTATTCTATTCTGTGTTGTCCGCACTTTGGGATACAACAAGTCCTTCTGTTCCTGTTTGCGGGCTTTTTCTTTAAATTTAACTAATTCATGCCTCGGGTATCCCCGTTGGGCAAAATTCTGTATTAACCGGTCCGCCTGCTGTTCGTAATCTTCCATCAGGGTAGTATTCCGTCTGATACAAAGGAACTGTCCATATGGTAAGTTATTAAGTAAATGTGGAGGATGAAAAGATTTAGCATGTAAATATGTCGATTTATCTGTTGGTTTGGTGTAAAGATCAAAGACAAAGGAACCATCTCTTACCTCAAAAAGAACATCCAAGAAATTAATCTTGTGATTATCATATTCCAAAGTAAAATTAATTGTGGGTAAACATTCGTTCAGAAAACGATGAAAATCCATTAATGCAGCAAGATCCCCTGTCCAAAGGAAAAACACGTCATCAATGTAACGCTACCAACATTTCACTGATTGCAAAAACATAGGATAGAGATAAACAAAGCTCTCTTCAAAAGAATTCATGAAAAGGTTGGTATACGATGGGGCCATATTAGACCCCATCGCCATGCCCTGTACTTGTATAAAGTATTCTCCTTCAAAGAAAAAATAATTTCTACTTAGGACAATTCTCAAAAGATCCATCAAAAACAATTTATATTCTTCCGATGCAGATAGAGTCTGAACAGCCCCAAAAGTAACTTCAATACCCTCAAAATGAGGCATGGAGGTGTATAAACTGTTAATATCGATAGTACAAAAGAAAACAGCCTGTGGTACTTCTATCGATTGCAATTTCTGAATAAAATCTGCAGTGTCGCACAAATATGATTTCGTTTTCCAAACAAGAGGTTGCAAATGAGCATCAATAAACATTTATAAAGGCTGTAACACAGAACCACAACCTGACACGATGGGTCTACCCGGTGGATTATGCAGATCCTTGTGAATTTTCGGCAACAAGTACAAGTGTGGCAATCTTGGAAATTCACAGTTTAAAAAATCAAAGTCCTTTTTAGAAATTAAATTACCATTCAAAGCAGTTTCAGTCAATTCCTTGATTTCTTGCTGTATAGTGCAACACGGGTCAGCATCTAATTTACAATAATGCGCAGTGTTGTTAAACTGCCTGTAGGCTTCCTGCACATATGAAGCTGTATCCATCACCACAATAGCGCCCCCCTTGTCCGCACTTCGAATGGACAAGGTAAAATCTTCTTTCAATTCTCGTAATGCCAAGTGTTCTGCCAAAGATAAATTCAAGCGTTTATTATTATTAGACGCCCATTTTAATTTCTCAACATCTAATTCCACAGTTTTGATGAAAGTCTCCACATAGGTATTAAAACCTATAGGTGTGAACTTACTAGATGGTCGACATTTAGATAATTCAAATGAAGCAGATTCAGCCAATTCACCAATATCCGACTGTGGTGTCGTTTCCTGTAGATAAAAAAAAAACTCTTAAGTCTAAGAGTCCTAAAAAAAACGCATCAAGGGGGGGCGTGGCCGGCTGCCGAAGGGAGCAGACGTATCTCACTGGAGCTCCGTGCGTCTTCTCCTTACAGGGACTACTCAATGACTTTTTCTGCGACTTTTCCTTCTTAAAAGGTCCCTGAGCCGCTGGTCCTCGGTACTGTGCCATCCGGAGCCCGTTTGGCACCCCCTCCGGACTAGAGACTTCGCTGGCAGCTGCTGCCTCGTGGCTACAGTGCAGCGCCTGTGG